>PVJX010017879.1:0-37523 GCA_004027295.1 Dolichotis patagonum
CTTCAAGACCAGACATTAGGGAAGCCAAGAATGGCTGTCATAGTGTCTCTCATTCTCCTCAAAACAGCTGTCCATACCTTCATGTGTGTTGAACTTAAACAAGACAAAGCAAGCTAAAATCACTTTGAACAAAAAGTGATAGTTTTGCTGGACTTCACATCATGACATTATGGAATCAGCACTGGGTATTGTAGTGTCTTTTTTTCTTCAGAGTAGTTGTTCATTTCAACGTGTGTTATATAGTTGGTTCTCGTAAACTGTTTATAAGCTCTACACATGCATGAGTCTCTACATGTATATCTATCATTTCTGTATTAGAGGGAAAAACAAAACAAAGCAAGATAAAACAAAACAATTCCTAGAAAAGCATGAAGCAAAAATGTCACCTAAAACTGCAATACAAGGTGATTTACAATGGTTACCATGATGTTTCAGCAGTACATAACAACATTAATAAAAACAAAGCATTGGAGACATTATGACTTCAAAAGCAAGTAATAATCAAACCAGAGTGGGTATCTTAGTGAATCTTGTCATCTTCAGTGTAGTTGCCTATACTCTTAGACTTGATGCTATCAATTTAAATAAAATCAGTCAATACAAAGTAGCAATCTAACAAACCAGATTCAAACAAGATCAGTCATAATAAGACAGTATAAGTTATAAAGGGCTTCAGATTAAGTTGATAGGAAAATTAAGGATGATTACCATAATATGTCCTCTTATTTTTGGGATAGCTGACCATGTCCTCAAGTCTAGTGTAAGTAGACAAACTGGAACAGCATGTTATCCATCCAAGCAGAGTGGCGAGAATAATGTAAATTTTAAATCTTGTTACCCAATTAACAATATCCTCTGCCTCCCTTTTTTAGACAATTCCTCTCCTTTCACTCCCATGGGGTGCGCTGCTTGTTTTGGGTCCCACTGCCTCCCTATATAGTGCATCTCAATGGACCCTATCTCCTGATCTACTCTGCCTGTGTTTCTCTCTGTTAATATTTCAAACACAAAGTATATTCTTACATTTTGTGTCCAGATGCCCCATTTGCCACACTCTAATTCCAACCCTGGCCCAGAAATAATGGGTTTTTTTTTAAGGAGGGATTCTTTTTTTTTTTTTTTTTTTTTTTGTATTGGGGATCAAACTCACAACCTTGTACTTACCAGGCAAGCGCTTAAGCCACTGATCTAAATCCCCAGCCACAAGGGGGGTTCTTTTGATTCTTCTGAGTTTTGACATGAAGTGGTTTGAACCCTAACCATTTTTTGGTATAAAAACTAGACCAAGTTTCCATGGCAACCCACTTTCTGCTCCCCTCCCAATTATTTTTTTGGTACTTGGGATTGAACTCACGACCTTGCGCTTACCAGGCAGGTGCTTATGCCACTGAACTAAGCCCCAGGCCCCCTCCCAACTACTGAGAGCTATTTCTCTCTTTTTAATGAACAATTCTGCCACTGGGCATGATGGTGCACGCAGTGAGTTAGGCCAGCCTGGTATACAGAGTTTGAGGGCAGCCTGAACTGCGTAGTGAAACTTGTCTCCAAAAAAGACAAAAACAAAAACAAAAATTCCTCCCATCTACCTTCTTTTGTTTTATTTTGTTTTGTTTGAGACAGGGTCTCGCTATGTAATTTATGCTGGCAGAACTATGTAGCCCAGCCTGGCCTCACAACTCATGGTGAACCTCCTGTCTCAGCCTCCAGAGTGCCAGGATTACAAGTGTGTACCACCATGACTGGTTTCATCTATCTCCTGTCTTTAAATTCATTTTTTGACTTTAGGAGACATGGACCCAGAATATGTCATTACTTTAAAAAGAGCACAAGATTACTGAAAGGTTCTTGCTGTAGTATAAATTACTGTACAGTTATGGAGGTGGTCTAACATGGTGGAAGGCCAAAGCAGGAATGCTTACCACTTCCTCCTTCTTCAGCCCTAATTGCAACTCCCTTCCCCATTTGCAAGCAAAGAAAATTCCAATCAGTTCCTCATACCTCATCAATGTCTGCCCCATGTGCCACTTCCGATCAGAGGTCATATAACCCTTTGCCTCTCTGTACCTGTACCACCACACCTCATCCTCAATAAACCTGTTCTTATCTTTTTTTTTTATTTTTTGCTTCTCTATTGTGCCAGAAAACTCTTTAACAATTACATTAATTGATCCACGTTTCTATCAAGTTACTCAACAATAAGCACTATTCTAGGCATCAGAATACAAAGACAAATAGAACAAGACTCCGACTTCTAGGAGCTCTTGATTTCACAGCTGAGTGGGAGAAGAGTTAAATAATGGCATCAGTGAGTTAATGCCATAACCCAAGCATCAAAGAGATTCTCTGGCTGTATTTAGGAGAAAGCACTACTTTGGTTGGCAAATTCAGGGAGACTGAAAGATGCTTAGGGGTTATTGAATTCATAGCTCTCCCATCCCTTTCATCCTTGTCTCAATATCACTTAAGGAGCGAAACAGGTTTCCTTTCCTGCGCAGCCACCTAAGGAGGAAGGCATTAGGGCTGCTGACAGCCATGCTGTTTCGCTGGCCTCTTTGAGGTACAACTGCGTATATGCATTTTGAAGATATGTGAAGGTCATTGAACAGATGTTTTACAAACTCTTGTCAGAAGATGGATGAAGAAAATGCTATAACCACAATTTCATAAAACAAGCATACAGGTCGTTTCAGAAGATTGTTCAGGTCCTTCGGTTGTAGTGTTTAAAGATACTTCATTGCCTGGTGTGGTGTGTAACGTTTTAGAAAGAAAAATGAAAAATGAATTGATCAAGAAAAAAGTTGCTATTTTACTTGACGTTGAAAAATCCACAAATTATGTAGAAAAGTATAGACCTGACTATATTAGTTGCTGAAGATAAACGTTCTTAAAGACACGCTTTGGAAATCCGCAGGCGTGTAAAAGCCACGCCCTCCCCCATGCAAAACTACAGAGCATCGGCGCGCCCCGATGACGTAACCGAGTCCCTCCCGTGAGCACTCGCGGCGTCCGTGCCCGTCGTTCCCGGGGGCGGGGCTTTGGTGCATCATGACGGATTCCCGGGGTCCACTTCTCTCTGTGAGTGCTGAGCTGCGTCCCTCGCCACTGTTTCCGTCGAATTTTCTTTCTTCTCACGTTTCTTTCACCACGTCTTTGGCCTCTGGACCTCGCTGGGCACGACTGGGAGTGAGGGGAATATGAGACGGTTTGCTCCTACCTCTGTTAGTTGTTCTGCGAATATTTTGTTACTTTATTCGCTTGGCGCCCATTAATGAGCTTAAACACCTTTCCTTCCACTCGCTAGGATTTAGACCCAGTGGGAAACTAGGGAAAGGTTAGTGCGGCAGCTGTGGGGCTGTGGGTCCCAAAGAAGACTCGAGACACACCTATAGGGCAAAAAGAAAAGTTTCAGTTTTGAAGTGCGTGTAGGCGTTAGCAAAGCAAAAAAGTTTCTACATTACAAGGTGGAAGCACATAGAGGTTGAAAAGGAAGAGTACAGCAAGTATCTGGAAAAACTCAGGAAGGTAAATTGGATAGTGATGGATGCTCCAGAGCTAAAAGATTTGTTGAGCAGCAACTTTGTTAGGAGTTGTTGGTGCGTGTTAAAACAAAAAAGTTGGTGATTGGCTACAATTAGGGTTTTAGTTTATTCAAGTAGCAGTGTGAAGAATTGGAAAACCGTGATTAAAATGCAATGAGAGGATAGTAGTCCCAGCCTTGGAAGCAGTTTTGACATTCCAGGGATGAAAACAAAATAAAAAGGTAAATGTCAGGCTGGACATGGTGGCGCACACCTGTAATCCCAGCTTTCTGGAGGCTGAGAGTTTGAGGCCAGCCTTGGCTACAAAATGAGTTCAAGACCAGCCTGAACTGCATAATGAAACTGTGTCTAAAAAAAACCAGAAACACACAATGTCATAGACTCTAGAGGACCAGATATTGTGTAAGGAAAGGAAAGAGTTAAAGAGTATAACCAGATTCAGTGTAAAACAGCTACTTGAGAGTGCTGTCTGCTAAATTAAAGAGAACTAGAAAAGATGATGTGAAAGGTCATTTTTAGGCATGTGTTGCCTATGGATTGGCCAGGTGGAGACTCTGGTAGGCAGATGGCCAGAGCCAAAGCTCAGGAGGGAGCTTTGACTCATGTAGTTTAGAGGTACAAGAACAATCATCTGTTGGTGGCTGTTTAAAGCCAGGTTGTTTCTGGGCTATCACTCACCTGTAATACCAAGCTACTGGGAAGGCTAAGGCAGGAGGATCACAAGTTCAAGGCCAATCTGGACATTTTAGCACTGTCTCAGAACAAAATAAAAAGGGGTGGAGATGTAGTTTAGTGATACAGCACTTGCCCATTATGGATAAGGCCCTGGGTTAAATTCCCATTACTTGCAAAACTCAAGAAGTTAAATTAGATAGTACAAAAGAAAAAAAGTCACGCACTAGATGAAGTATTTGAGGAGAAAGTGCATTGTTTTGTTTTGTTTGGAGACAGAGTCTCACTGTATAATCTAGACTGGCTTTGAACTCACAGCAGACCTTCTGCCTAAACTGGGATTACAGGAATGTGCCACTGTGCCTGGTTAGTGTGTAGTCTTTTTTTGTTTGTGTATGGATACTGGGAATTAAACTTAGGACCTCACATTTACCAGGCAGACACTGTGCCACTGAGCTATATCCTGGGCCTCAATGTGTAGTATTCCTTAACTTCAGCTTATATTGTTCATAATCAATTTAGGGATCCTATTAAAATATAGACCTGCTTCATTCTGATTCAACAGATGAGATCCATAATTTACCTTGTTTGTTTAGATTTGGTTTTCTTTTAGTTTCTTGGATTTTTTGTTCTTTGGGAGTATTTGGGAATTGAACTCAGGGCCTATATCCATAGTCCTTTTTAAAATTTATTTAATTTTAAGACAGGGTCTCTAAACTGCCCAAACTGGGCTTGAACTTGCCATCCTCCTGCCTCAGCCTCCCGGAGTGCTGTGATTACAGGGATACATGTGTCACCATGCCTGGCTTGGATTTGTTTTTTTAAAAAACTTAACTTCATTTTGAAACAGTGATATTTGAGAAGCAGTGGTATTTGGTGCACTAAACAACAGACAAGCCATTAGAGGAACATGAACTACTGAAAAGGAAAAATGAGGGTGGGCTACTTTGAGACTAAGGCTAGAGAGTCATAAATTCAAGACAAGACTGGGGAATTTAGCAAGAGTTTATCTCAACATAGAGAATGAAAAGAGGTAGGGGTATAGAGTGACTCAGATTCAAACCCCAGTACAAAAAAAAAAAAAAAAAAAAAAAAAAGAACAGGTAAAGACAAAATGTGATATCCTACGCTTCCAGTATGTTGGAGGGGCAGCTTGGAGTAATGATGTGGTCTGGGATCCAAAGCTGAATGAAAGGAGCAGATTTGACAGAGGTAGGGGGAAGGTGTATGCCAGTGATAAGACTCCACAAGGATCCTGAAGTTACCTAGAATTTGAACACTGGCACTTCTTTTTGTGGTCTTTGAGACAGAGCGTCACTATGCAGTTCAGTCAAACCTTGAACTCACTTTGTAGCCCAGGTTGGTCTCAAACTTGCTGTGATCCTTCTGCCTCAGCCTCCTGAGTGCTGGGATTACCAGCATGTGCCACCCGTGCTGTTGTTTTGTTTTGCTTTGTTTTGTTTTTAGACAGAATCTTGCTATATAGTTCAGGCTGACACTGAACTCACTGTGTAGCCCAGGCTACTTAGGGCCATCCTGCCTCAGCCTCTGTCGTACTGGGATTACAGGTGAGCACCACCTTGCCCAGCTTCAAAGACAGATTTTTCATGCTGTTTTCAAGCTGCTAAAGCTTTGCTGAATGTGGAAGACTGACCAGAAGAGAGGAGCCTTGGAATACCAGGGATGAAGCTGTAATAGTGTAGAGATACCACTGATTAGGACAAAGGTCCTACTCCTATGTACTGGTGAACTCCTTGGAGATTTTAAAGTAAAGCTACCTATCCTGGGAAGAGGCCAAGTGGTCTTCTTCCTTAAAGCTATGTATAATGGCAACCACAATATGTGTCATCCATGCAGAGGTGGTCCGTGCTTTCCTCAGAAAGCACATACCTCAGGTGGTATATGCCTGTAATGCCAGCACTCAGGCTGAGACACAAAGATTACCATGAGTTTGGGGCCAGCCTGGGCTGTGCAATGAGTTCACGGTCAGTGTGGACTACACAACAAGACACTGCCTCAAAAAGAAAAAAAGAAAGCCCACATCTTGAGCTGCATGTGGTGACGTCAGCCTGTAATTCCAGCTACTTCAGAGGCTGAGACAGGAGGGTTGCAAGGTTTTGAGCCCAGCCCAGGCAATTTAGCAAGAACCTGTCTCAAAAAGAGTTAGGAATGTAACTCATCGGGATTTATATCTTGCATATATTTAGTTTATGGAAACTCAAATATATATATGTGAACAAAAGAGAAATGATTAAAAATCATATACCCATGTCCTTTTTAGGTCCTATTAGGCGCATTTATTTAAATAAGCATATTATAGAACAGTACTATGATCTATTTTTTTCAAATCCATTTTATTCATAGATAAAAAGAAAATAAAAGAAAAAACTACAATAGAAATTTTAAAGCACATCAGTTGGGGTGACAATGGTACATATGTTGTGCATTGTCATCCCTAAATATGACCCTTTTTTTTATGAGCAAGATAAAGTACAGTATTTTTGAAAGGGTGATTTTGCCTATTCTTGCTTTTCAACTTGCTGTCTTTAGAAGCAGACCTCATGTAAGATGGTATGGCACTAAATGTGGTGGTCATTGTTCTTTTTTGTTTGTTTGTTCTGAACAGAGGTCTCCCCATGTAGTCCAGTCTGGCCTCCTGAGAGCTGGGGTTCCAGGTGGGTCACACTGGCTGTAGTCTTTACGCCTAACAGTGGGGTGTGCAAGGTGCCGAGGGAGCACCCAACAGTCTGCCTGAGATGGTCAGAGTACGGTCCAGAGAGGACTGTATGTTCACATTGAGCATTTTAGGGGTTACTATAGGTTTCTTAGAAAATGAAGAAAGACCAAAGCTGGATTTTTGTTGTGCTGTGAATAGTACCCAAGGAAACATGAGTGCTAGGCAAGTGCTCTATTACAGAACTACACCCTTGCTCTAAACTAAGGACTTCTGAAGCAAGATACATCATGTACAGGTGCAAATTCCCTGTGATGAATGTTTATCACTATGTGTATCTAAGATGCACCAATAAAATAAAAATTTAAAAAAACTTAAGGATTTCTGCTGGATGTAGTGGCATAGACTGTAATCCTATCACTTGGGAGGCTGATGCAAGAAGATCACTGTGAGCTTGAGGCCAGCCTAAGCTACATAGCAAGACCTTGTCTCAAAAAACCAAAAACATTAAAACAAAACAAAACTAAGGACTTCAAAGACTTCTTCAAATTCTAAACATTTTACTCTTGAACTTCATTTTATATGCTTTCTGGATTTTTTCTCCTATTTCTTTATTCCCAAAAGTTTGGTGGGCAGGATAGTCCTGAAGATGTTTTTCTTTTTTTTTTTTTTTTTTTTTTTTTTTTTTTTGGTACTGGTGATCAAACTCACAACCTTGCACTTGCAAGGCAGGCACTTATGCCACTGAACTAAATCTCCAGCCCAAAGATGTTTTAACTAGATTCACTTTTCTTAGGAGCAAGCCTGGCTTGAGGCTACCCGGGCCTTCATCCAAGAGGCCATTTGTCCAGCTGACCAGGAGCCTAATGTTCATTTGACTCAGTTGGTAATTGACTGTGTGAAGAGGATCTGGTGTTCCCAGGAGAGGAACCAGGGTTTTGCACTGCCCCTCAACTACAGGTAAGGGAGATAACGGTTGGCAGGAAGACTTAATTTGGGATTGAAGAGGAGGGAATCTATGTGTAGAAAACAGGGAAGTGGGGAGCTGGAAGAGGGTTTGCCACAGTGGCAGCTGCAGAAGCTGCCCCTGGAGCTGGGCACACAGCCTCATCACAAAATAATTGGTGGCATTTGTGGTTGAGCTTCTCTGTTCCAGGCTTATGACAGTGTTTGGGATTCAACAGAATGGGTGCACATTCTGGAAGATGTCACCAAGTTTTTTAAAGCCATAGTTGGCAAAAATTTATCAGGTGAAGAGACACTTTAACAGTTGAATCAGTTGAGTTCATCTCATCATCAAGAACCTATCATGAAGCTGGGTGTGGTGGTGCATGCCTATAATTCCTGCACTTGGGATGCTGAAGCAAGAGGATCATTGGAAGTTTGAGACAGTTACAAAGTGAGCTCAAGGCCAGCCTGAACTGCATAGTGAGACCCTGTCTCAAAAAGACACCCCCTCCAAAAAAGAAGAAGAACCTATCACAAAATACTTGAAAAGTAGGAAAGATGAAATCTGTTAAGAGAAATAGTTAATATTTCCTCCACACAGCTACAAGGTTTTTACTAGGAGCTACAGCTTTCATGAACTCACAACCTTGCACTCACCAGGCAGGTGCTTATATGGCTGAGCTAAATCCCCAGCCCCTACAAATACCACTTTTAAGCCTTCATCTAGATGTAAAAGAAAATGGTGAAGTAAAACTATATTCTGTTGAAATGAGTAAGGAAGAGCTGTAGAATCTGATCAATTCCTTGGAAGCAGCTAATAAGGTGGGCCTGCAGTTGAAATAACTGGAAATGACAAATACGAACATTGTCAGACTTCACTGCTGCAACTGGTACGGTGGAGTGAACAGTGTTCAGAATCCCTGCAATGTCCTGACGGCTCTGCCAGGTTGAGAGAGAAGTGGTGTTGAGATTGGAAAGATAAACATCAATCAGTGTCTCTAAAGAACAGGAAGTTACATGGCTGAAAGGAAATGCACAAGAGGAAAGTAAGAGCTATGGTAGTGGTTTATGGTTTCATAATGGTGGTTTTGTTCTCTTTGCTAATATTTGAGAAATCTTTGTGAATAGTTTTATTTAAAGCTAAAAATAGTTTCTAAGGTAATATAAACATTCAAAGAACAAATGTAAATAAGTTTGTAAAAGTATATATAAGCTACATATATAACTCAGGAAATTCCATATCTTTTTCATTTCAAAAAACTATGTAAAATTTCTTAGAGAAAAGGTCTTTATCAGACATGAACAAGAAAAAAAAACTTTAATATCTGAATAATTCTGAGTTTATGAACCGTAGAAACTGAAATCTAGAACACAGAAAAGGTTAAAGTAACATTATTACTTGTGTATTCCCATGTCTGATTGGGAGACTGTGCTCTGATAAAAGCAATAGAAGTCAGTTTAGAGTATGTACATTGTTATAAACATAAGGTAATACTCTACAGATGCATTTTGGTTATAAAATTTTAATATTGAATTTAACACTTTTGGGTGTTAAATTCATTGGAAGATCAAACATTTTCACCCTCAGCTAACTTTAAAAATAAACATTCTGAACAAATAAAAGTGTTATTTATTTATTTATAGGTACCAGGGATTGAACTCATGTCCTCGAGCTTGCCAGGCAGACGCTTATGCCCCTGAGCTGTTTCTGACCCTAAAAGTGTTATGTTAAAAAAAAAAAAACCAGGGAAGTGAGCAGAGCACGCAAACAAAGTGGTCTGTGCACAGCCCTTCCTGGTGAACTTTTTTCCCTCCAGTTTTTCTTTCCCTTAACCAGCTTAAGTCAGATTTAGAGGAAAAAGGAGGCAGTGTCGCACTGTGTGGCTCTTGATGTTGGGGGTACGAATGGGGAGAGGTCATAAGAGGATGGGAGAATAAAGTAGACAAAAGCTGGGGTTAGGTGGAGCCCTATCCCTCCTGAGGGGAGGACAGGAACTGTCCCCTCGCTGTAGGTGCGTTTGTTAATACATGGAGCAAGATAATGTCAATGACACCCTCTTGGGTTAGGGTTAGGGTTAGGGTTCCTGTTGGGTACCAATGTGCATGTATGGCAACCTAAGGGCTTGATGTGTTGGGGCCTGGAGTGACTTCTTTTTGGTACCAGGGATCAAACTCAACCTCACTCTTGGCAGGCAGGTGCTTATGCCCCTGAGCTAAGCCCCTGGCCCTGGGGTGACTTGTTTTTGTGACTCACCTCTGACGGTCTGTGCTCAGACACAAGATGTGGTCAAATTCCAGCTTCAGTGGTGCCCAACAAGGAAGAAAGGAAGTAGGGAAGAAAGAAAGAAAATTTGGAAAAACAGTTCTCATTATGGGGGAAGAATCTAGTATTTTCTTCATTTTGTGTATTAGGAAAGTTAAGATTCAGAGAGATGGGCTGGGTGTGGTAGCATATGCCTGTAATCCCAGTACTCAGGAGGCTGAGGCAGGAAGGATCACCATGAATTTGAGGCCAGCCTGAGTTACATAGTGAGTCCAAGGCCAACTTGAACTATATAGTAAGACCATGTTTCAAAAAAAAAAAAAAATGTTCCGAGAGATTCTAGACTTTACCGAATATGTGTTGTTTTTGTTTTTGCAGTACTGGGGATTGAACCTGGGCCTGCACATGCTATATCCCTAGGCTATATCCCTAGGTCTGTCTGTCCTTATTCATTTCATTTCATTTTAATTTTTATTTATTATTGTTATCATTTTATTTTTTTGGTTTTTTGAGACAAGTTCTCACTGTAGTTGAGGGAGTCCTTGAATTCACTGTGTGGCCTATGCCGGCCTCAGACTCCTGGTGATTTTCCTGTCTCAGGCGCTAGAGTGCACTGTTACACTTGGCCTTTTGGTTTTTTTGGTGGGGGGAGTTGAGAAAGGGTTTGCTAAGTTACGCAGACTGGCCTCAAAATGCTTGATCCTTCTGAGTAGGTGAGATTGCAGGTGTCTTCCACTGCAGCCCAGCTGCACTGCTGTTTTTAAGATCTCAAAGCTCTGGTAGGTTGAGGCAGGAGAACTGAAAGTTCAAGCCCAGCATCAGTATCTTATTCAGACCCTGTTTTAAAAAGAAAAAATAAAGACCTGAGGATGTAGCTCAGTGTGAAGGCTCTGGGTTTGATCCCCAATACCTCAAAACTTAAAAAAAGAAAAGGAAGACCTTTGAAGTTGAAGGTCTTCTTGGAATACTTTTTTTTTTTTTTGGGGAATTTTAGTGCATAAAACCATTTCATGTGCTACACTATACTAGGCAATGTTAATAAAGCACCAAAAGAACAGAATTTCTTTGTGGCCAAGTAAGTTTGAGAAACTTTGAATATAACCTTTTCTAAGAGATTTAGAGGTTAATTAACTGAAGGCTCTGAAAAGTTTTACCAAAGGAAACCTATTTCTTCTTTATAGAAGTACCACAGTCTTAAGAATGGGATACAGCCGGGGATTTAGCTCAGTGGCTTAAGCGCCTGCCTGGTAAGCGCAAGGTCATGAGTTCGATCCCCGGTACCAAAAAAAAAAAAAAAAGAATGGGATACATTATTCCCAAAATATCTATATTTTACTATGGATCCATCTATCCATAAGCAGTCTGCAATACAGCTGTGTATAAATGGTGTAATATCTTACATATCCTCACAATTTGCTTCTCTGTGCTTAATGTTGTACTTCATATTGGTATGCTTAGTTCTAGCTTATTTTACACTGCTTTATTTTATATATATATATATATCATTTTTTGTTTATCCTTTTTAAGACGAAAGATAAAAACCTGTTTGAGTTTGCTTAATTCATCATTGCTCAAGCTAACTTGAGCTAGGATATTTTTTCCCTGACACTGTCCTTAACCTGTTTATGGGATTTGGAAACACTTCCCACAGCCCGGCTCCCTGTGTCAGTCAGTAGAGGCAAAGGAATTTTGGTGAGAGGCTATTACTTGTATTCTGTTATTTGAAACATCATTTTCATTGTTCTGTATAATCTTCTAATTCATGACATTAAACTAGTGGTTCTTCAAACACTGGTTTGCCAGAGTGTGAACCAGCACACTGCTTCATCCAGTGAGAGAGGCTGTGGTACTGCCGGGGCCCCCTTCTGAGAAAGCCTTATGTTTAACAGTGATTTACTTCAGAGCTGGGCATGGCAGCACATGCCTCAGGAGGTTGAGGCAGGAGGACTGCTGCAAGTTCAAGGTCAGCCTGAGGTACACAGTGAGTCCAAGGCCAAACTGAACTGCATAGTGAGATCCTGTCTCAAAATTAAAAAAAAGTACAGAGGACTAAGGACATTGCTCAGGGTCAGAGTGCCCTTGGGTTTGATGCCCGTTACCTGCCCCCAGCCATCCTTTGGCAGAGGCTTCATTCTGCGTTTCCCTCAGTAGCGTGCAGCCCATCTGCATCATGTCAGGCCCTTTCCTCTAGTTCCTTCCTCTTCAGTCATACACATCTCTTAGTTCATGTTCCCCTTCATGAACTGTGGGACAGTGTCGGGGGAGAGTGTCCTCCTGGGCCTGGGCTGGCTTTGTGAAACCTCTGTTCTCTCTACTCTCCAGCTTTGCCTCAGTGCAGAAGCTCAGGAGCCGCCACCAGCCATGCTGTAGCCACCTGTCCTGGAGCAGCAGTGCACAGGAGGCTTGGGCCCAAGAGGCTGAGACAAACGGGAACCCCCTGCCCCAGGAGCAGCTGTTGCTTTTAGGGACACTAACAGACCTGTCACAGGACTTGGAACAAGACAGCAGGGATGGGAGTCTCTTTGTGAGAGACAACACTGGCGTCCTGGGCTGTGAGGTAAGCTAGGAGGACCAAGTCAGATGCTTGAGATTCTAACCAGAATGGAGTCTAAGGAGCAGCTAGGATTCTAGAGGGGAGAATTAGATGCTAGGACCCAGTTAACCCATCTTCTTGGTTTTTCTAGCTCTTAGGTTTGGACCTGTCTTGGCTGGGCCGTCTCTTCTTGTTCCCCAGTTGGAGTTACCTTCCTCCTGCCAAGTGGGATTCCTCAGGGGAAGGACACTTGGAGCTCTGGGAGGCCCCTGTGCCAGTGTGTCCTTTGAGTGTCAGTCCTGAGCCTCTCACACCCCCCCGTGTCCTGTACCCACAGATTGCATCCCAGGTGCTCAGACGCAGGTAGCTCGCTCTTCTCCAGGGCAGGTGGGAGCACTGTGAACCGTGGAGCATGATGGTGGTTCAGTGGAGGGGGGCGGGAAGCGTTTTGATAGTAGTATAGACGGAGCGTTCCAAATTTCAAAGGGTCAGTGGGCCTCTGGACGTCAGGAATGTAAAGAGCTGGGCATGGTGGTGCTCATCTGTAATGACAGCACTCTGGGATGCTGAGGCAGAAGGATCCCTGGGAGTTTGAAGCCAGCCTGGGTGACTTAGCATCTTAGAAAGACTCTCTCAGAATAAAAACTGAAAAAGGACTAGAGCTGTGAGGATGTAGCTCACTGTGGAGGCCCAGGTTCAATCCCCAGTGCCACATAAAAAGATTATAGAGAAGGGTTTTTTTGTTCGTTTTTTGTACTGGGAATTGAACTCAGGACCTTGCGCTGAGCGATATTCCTGGCCCTATTTTTGGTTTTTTGAGACAGGGTTACCTGTATAGTTTTAGTCTGGCATTGAACTCAATGTGTACCCCAGGCTGGCTTCATACTTGCAGGGATCCTCCTGCCTCAGCTTCCTGCCTCTTGAGTGCTGGGATTACATGCACCATCACACCCTGTGTAAGAGAAGTGTTCTTCAAAGGAAAATGTACTGTATCTAAGGGTAAAAAGAGTTTGAAGGTTTTTAAAATGATACTGTGGGGTGGAGTATGGACACTTTATATCACTACTAGATTTATGCAAGGGAAGAAGAGTTGGAAGGTTTTTAGAATAGCTTTGTGCTATGAATGTTTTACCTCACAATCAGGTTTTTCTTTACACTGGAAGGGAAGACATTTGTAGAATCAAAGGAAAGAAATGGAAGTGACTTCTTCCCCTCCTTTTCCTTCTCAGAAGTAAGCTCACAAATGCGCAGTCAAATCTAGCTGGGAAGCTGGTCCGGTTGAGTCCTGTAGTCAGAGGTCAGCAGAAGACATACTTCAGCCTGTCTCTCGGAGAATCCACCCCTGCCGCCGGCCAGGCTGCCGGCCAGGTGCCCGTCGTTGTGCAGGTGAGGGCAGGCGGTTCAGGGACACACCGGTGTGGAAGCGGTGCTGCACTCCTGATGGGAACTGCACCAGGGCGCAGGACAGCCCAGAGGCACTTTCTAGACCAGTGCTGAGCAGAGAAAATCCCAGCAGAGTGGCTGTCTGTGTGTGGGATGAGGAATAGACTTTCCTGCCATGCAGTTCCTTCATTTGCATCGGTAGCCTTTATGTCCTCTGTGACATTTTTGAAAACTGCCAGGATGACTTATTTTTCTTCTGTGTTAGAAGGTTGGGCAAACAAATCATCATGACTCAAATAAGACATTGAATAAATGCATTAAAAAAAAACAAACTCGGGGCCAGGGAGCTCAGCAGTATAAGCACCTACATGGCAAGCGAGAGGTTCTGAGTTCGATCCTTGGTACCAAAAAAAAAAAAACTTGGCACTCATTGTTGATTTTTTTTTTTTTCTTGAGACAAGGTCTGACCATGTAGCACAGACTGGCCTTGAACCTACTAGGTATCCTAGGATGGCCTTGAACTTGGAGCAACCCTCCTGCCTCCGTCTTTAGGTACTGAGATTATAGGTGTGCACTACCACAACTGGTTCTAGGTACAATTTGTAAATCACTAATATTGTACCATGGCAAACCAATGTTTTATGACTTACATAATATCTAAATAATATTTAAAAGCATACAAAAAATCACATGAAAGGTTCTTTAACATGTTTCTTAAAACAGGAAACTAGGACAAGGGGTTTAATTTGGTTAGGAGAGCTTGCCTACAGCTGAGTGTGGTGGCACCTGCCAGTCATCCTAGCACTCAGGAGGTTGAGGCAGGAGGGTTGCCATTAGTTCGAGGCCAGCCTGAACTGCATAGTGAGACCTGTCTCAAAAAATAAAAGTGCTTGCCCAGCTTATGTGAAGTCATGGGTTCAGTCTGCAGAATCACCAAGAAAGAGAGACAAAGAGAAAGGAAGGAAGGAGGAAGAAAGGAAGGAAGGAGAACACTGAGACTTAGTAACACTGTTAGAATTCTTACCTGTGTGAATGTGGTGAGCTTACGTAACGGTGAGTAGAATGTAAAGAAATTAAACATACTTTTTAAAAAGCACTTAAAAGCTGCCTAAATGTCTGACTTTGACTTTTTCTCCTAGGTCAAGGAGGATCTTGGTGGGGAAAGTACTAGGTGTTGAACTCCAGGCCCTTTCCCTGAACTGTATCACCAAGTCTTTTTTTATTTTTTATTTTGACATAGAGTCTTGCTAAGTCCCTGAATTGCATAGACTGGACTTGAATTGGTGGTTTTCCTGCCTCAGCCTCTCAGTGCTGGAATTATAGGCATGGGTGACCAAGCCTGGTTTACATTAGAATATTTTAAATCTCTTTTTTTTTTTTTAAAGAATATTTTAAATTTCTTACGGATCATTAGAAAATGCTGTGAAGCACAGAGTTGGTTCTTTGATGTATTGCTATATATCAAGATAGACATCTCTGGCATATACCTGAATTTTTACAGATGACTCTTTTGCATAGCTCATAATGTATGTGGATCTGATATGATCATGGATTTATGAAATAACATAATACAAAGCAGTATGTAAGTTGTAGGATGGGTGGTATAATTTGTAACTGCTGTAGCAGGCCAGCTAGAGTTTATGATGTTGGGGAAGCTGTGTAAAGTGGTGTAAACTTGATTCGTATCTCGAAGGATAGGTAGGATTGGAATTGCTAGAAGAGAGGAGAGGATATTCTGGACTGGAGGGTTACCTGTCCCAAGATTCAGCCTTTATCGGTTGCACATGTGCTGTGGACGAGGCACCTTGGTCAGTTAGAGGTGAAGTCGAGTAAGCTCATACTCTTGTCTTCTGGCAGCTCTTAATGAGTGTCGCAGCAGTGGCTGCGTAGGATTGCAAGTTATAAGTACAGTGGCAGATAGATACACGTGCATGAAGATGTCTGAGGGGCAAAGGCGGCCTCTGAAATAAACTGGGAGGCGGGCCGGGGGTGAGTGCTTTTGGGGGGGTATTGACGTTGGTATTAACCCAGTGTCTTCATGTGCGTATCTTATCACCTAGCTACACCCACAGCAGCACAGGGTTGCTCTTGGAAAGTCTATGGGCTGCTGAAGAGGCCTCTGGAGACTTTTGTCGCTCTGATGACCCCAGTGAATCTTTTCTATGGCCTGAGAGCTGAGGTTATCTCTTGAAACACGAAGGGCTGGAGGTTGAACAGGAGAGGAAAGTTCAGGGTAATCACTGTAGTAGTAGGAGATAAGAGATTATAGAGGCCCAGCAGCAGCAGGTTAGCATCTGTATTTGGCTCTGGGATGGCGTGAATCCATCTTCCTTGAATGAGGTTTTGTTTCTCGAGGGGTACTGGGGATTGAACTCAGGACCTGGTGCTTGCCAGGCAGCTGCTGTGTCGCTGAGCTGCATCCCCGGCCCCAACAGCTGTATAATGTGGTGTTGGTATACTCAGGGGTAAAGGGTAGGGAGGGCTGGATTCAGGGGCTAGACATGTAGGTCCTGGTGTCAGACAGGGAAAGAGAAGGACCTCAGCATCGGAATGAAGGAGGGGCTGAGATACTGGGGTCCTCCTGAGAGCTGGAAGGGGATGGAGGAGATGGAGAGAGACCTCCCACAGTGCTTCACTCATTTGCTCAGTCAGACCATTGCTAATGACTTGTTTTGTAACATACAGTAAGTTTCAATAAGAGCTTAGCGATATTTTATGTGTTGTGATATCCAAGGAATAACTGGTGGGCTCAGCTGGTTTCGGAGCAGAAGGAGAGGTCTGGAAAGTTGGACAGAGATAACCAAAGTTCAGGTTTCTTGAGTTACCAGCGTGGGGCTTTTGTTGTTGTTATTCTGGGGCTTAAACCCAGGGCCTGGTTCATCCTGCTAAGCAGTCCTCCGGCTCGTAGCAAGTGGTTTGGGAGGCCCTGAGAAAGGCAGCAGTGCATTTTATACCTGTGGAGGGAACATACTTCAGAAGAGTTTTGTGCTAATGAACCATCTTACCCATGAAACACTTTTTTTCAGGCCTAAAGTTCTTCAGCGATTGTCCTGCTGTCTCCTCCAGTCCATGTGACACCTTCTTGGCCTTTCTGGGCTTCTTCCCTTATCTTGGTTCTCCCGTTTTCCCCCTGCAGCTCCCAGCAGCATTCTCTTCTTCAGCATCGCCAGTGTTTTCCTTCCTCCCAAATCATTTCTGGCTTATTCTGAATTGTGAGCATGTTTATGTTGTTGCCTTCTGTCTGAATCATCCTTCTCTCTGAATCATCCTTCTCTGTCCTCCTCTCTTGGACAAACCAGTTACAGGTTGAACAGAAATTCAAAGTGCTCCAAAGTCTGAAACTTTGTTGAGTGCTCTAGTGATGCCACAAGTGGAAAATTTCACACCTGACTTTGCGTGATGGGTCAAAGTTAAAATGCAGGCACACTAAAAATACTGTGTAAAATTAACCTTCACAGCCACACTGTGGTAGTGCATGCCTGTAATCCCACCATAATCCCAGTACAAGCGGATGCATTTGTATGCAAACATGCTGATAACATAGGTGAATGTTTTGTATGTCATGGGGTAAGAGATGGAAACTGTTAAAAAGTGCATAATTTTCTCAATGAAATATGTGTGTGAGTGTGTGTGTATGTATATATAGATAGAGTTTATATATAGTTGTTATTGTTTGTTTTCTTTTCTTTTTCCTTTTTTTGAGACAGCATCTTGCTATATAGTTCAAGATGGCTTTAAACTCACTAGGTAGCCCAGGCTGGTCTCAAACTCATGGCAATCCTCCTGCCTCAGTCTTTCAAGTGCTGAGATTACAGGTGTGTACCACCACGCCTGGCAGAACATTCGTATATTTTAAAGGAAATTTTATGGATGATGTATATAGGAAGGGATTAGGAAATATTTCTCCAGTGAGAAAAGAGAAATCCCGAAAACCTGTGGTTTAACATTTCATCAGCAAACACAGAGAAGATGAATAGACAGGGAAACGTCATGGGGAGCAGGTCTTGAGGTCAGACTGTGATGAGAAGAAACTCTGGCAAAGGGGCAGCGTTGTGGGGAGCACGTTCTGCACTCACCATGTCGCCTGCCTCTGCGTGTGGCAGATCCCCGCCCAGCTGGTGTGGCACCGAGCCCTTCGGCCTGGTGAGGACTATGTGCTGACAGAACTTCGAGTATCCAGGATCCATGGTCACCGTTACCGCGTTTGGACAACCACTCCTTCCTCTCGTTTGGTACTGCTAAATCCAGAACATGTGCGGGAGCTGGAGCTGGAGCTGGAAGGGCCCTTGGAGGCGGAGCCCAAACCATTGCCCACGCCCAACAATGCTCAAGATAGGAAAGGGCATAAAGGTCTTTCCCAGAATTCCATACTCTTACATTATAAGGTGAGCCTAAGGAAGAGATCCTGGAGCTCGTGGGGCAGGAAATGGGGCTCTCTAATGAGGAAGGAGGTGGTGTGACCAGCTGGACCTCTGGCCTCTTGCAGGGAACAGTCACTGGTGTGTTGAATGAGCCTGCTGGCCTCTATGAGTTGGACGGGCAGCTAGAACTCTGCCTTGCATACCAGCAGTTCCGGGGTCTCAGGCGGGTGATGCGACCTGGGGTCTGCCTGGAGGTATGTGAGAAGTTAGGCTGGTGATGAAGGATCCTCTCAGCGGTTTGCTTGCTTCATGGGCTGCTCTTTTTTTATGCTAAGTGGGAACCTCTCTGGAAAAATATTATAAGTAATATGTTGGACAGAATGCTTTCTCCTACCTTTTTTTCCTTTGGGGGTATTGGGAATTATACCCAGAACCTTTGCATTGAGATACGTCCCCAACCCTTTTTTTATTTTGAGACAGGGCCTCACTAAGTCACTAAGTTTCAAACTCTGGCTTTGAATTTGACAATCCTGACTTAGCTTTCCAGAGTGCCAGGATCACAAGCCTGTGCCCCCACGCCTGGCTTGGAGTGCTTATCATATGAATAACTTAGCCAAGAGCTTACAAAGGAGAGCAGCAGTCTTGCTGAGGCACTGGAGGACACCTAGGCACAGGGGCACAGACCGTGAGAAGGGGCTGAGGATAAGCATCTCCTTCACAGAGTGCCCTCCTGAGTTAGGGGGGAGCTGGCTGAAGCACTGGTGTAGGCCAGGCTCGCAGGCAGCCTGGTGAGAGGGCAGAACCACCCCTACCAACCAGTAGCCCCCAGGTCCTCAGAAAGACTGACTGGCGAGTGTGGGGGATGATGCTGACTCAGAGAGATGTGTTTGTGGAGCAGAGTGTGAAGTCTGGAAGGAACAGCAGCCAGCACAGGGGAACTTGTATTTCTTTCTCTCGGGACGTAAGCAGCGGGAGCAGTCTAGGGTCGTTGGGGTGGGGGCTTCGTCTCTGTTTTCACACTCTCCCTTGTTTTCCTGCAGCTCCAGGACGTTCATCTTCTCCAGTCACTGGGTGGAGGGACAACAAGGCCAGTGCTGGCGCCCTGCCTCCGAGGTGCTGTTCTGCTTCGGGCCTTTTCTTGTCGGAAGCCTGGCACTCAGTCATCCCACCAAGTTCACGGGGCCTCCTTGCACGAAGAGCTGATATGGAAACACCAGTTAGGGCTTCCGCTCTACCTTTGGGCCAGCAGGGCCCTGGTGGAGCTGGCCGGCAAGTGAGGAACATGAGGGCCTGGGCCAGGGAGGCAGTGTGAGCAGGGCACCTCTATGTGAGGGAAGCAGGATCTTGGAAGGGACAGGGACTTCAGGGGAAGTAACTGTGTTGCCTTTCTTGGCCAAGGCTGTGTCCGCACGTGCTGAGACACTGCCAGTTCCTACAGCATTCCTCTCCTGCAAATCCCAGCCTGGGCCTGCAGCTCCTGGGTCCTGCTCTGAATGACCGTGCTCCACCCCGCAGCGCCAGACGGAACATACACAGTGAGGTCCTTGAGGAGTCGCATCGCTGTCCCCTCCAGAAAGTACGAGGGTGTGAGGGAAGGTGGGTGGTAGCACTGATGTGCTAGAGGACACCAGGGCACAGAGGATGCACCCTGATGTCCCTCCCTTCTTCTGGACAGTATGTTCGGCTGCAGGCTGCCTGCTCCTTCCCCACCCTAGATGCACTGGCAGCGGAAGGGCAGCAGAAGGCTTGGGCCTCCTTTGACCCAAAGGCCCTTCTGCCCCTCCCAGAGGCTGCCTACCTGCCCAGCTGCCAGCTCAATCAGCGCTTAGCCTGGTCCTGGTTCTGTCTGCAGCCCTCAGCCTTCCGCCCAGCCCAGGTAAGGGCTGCAGAGGGCTCAGTGGCTTCCTCTTGGCATCCCCACTGCTGCTACCGAGTCCAAGTTACTGTTTTATTGGTCATTTTAATGTACCAGCCGTTTTATTTTGTTTAGATGGGTCTCACTATGTAGTGCAGAGTGGCCTTGAACTCGCTTATATAGCCCAGGCTAGCCTCAGACTCACAGTGATCCTCCTGCCTCAGCCTCCTGAGTTCTGGGCTTACAGGCATGTGCCACCATGCCCAGCTATACCAGCCTTCTGACTAGATGATCCCAGTTATGTTTGGTCCCCACCATTTCATTCTCCCTGCAGGAATTAGAAAGTGAGCAGTAAAAACGTAACTTGGATGATAGAATTCACTTGTTTAAGCCTTTTCATTGTTCAGACACTTTTCTATCAGTGCACGTATAATAAATCCAGACTCATGATTTCTTAAGGGGCCCTACTCTAGCTCCAGTCACACACTGTATTTCTTGCTACTACATGTGTGACTGTTTTTGTGTTTTCCCTATCCACTTCCCCTCTTGAAAGGAGACCCTTTGTAGTCAGAGACACGTCTTTTTGGTTCACTTTGTATGCTCACGTTTGAGGGGCATAGCTCAGCGGCATAAGCACCTGCCCGGGAGGCGCCAGGTCGTAAGTTCCATCCCTGATACAAAAAAACAAAAGGGGGCTGGGGGTTTTGCTCAGCAGCATAAGTGCCAGCTTGGCAAACACCAGGTGGTGAGTTCAATCCCCCGCGCACACACACACAAAAGAATATTGTATGCTCACATTTGACACAGTGTCTGGTGTTGATGCTCATTATCAGTTTGATATTTGAAGCTGGGTGTGGTGGTGCACATCCCAGCACTCTGGAAACTGAAGCAGGGTTGTATGTTCAAGCCCAGATTAGATAATTTAGCAACTTAGTGAGACCTTGCTCAAATTAGAAAATAAGAAACTGGGGATGTAGCTTTGTGTGAAGGCCCTGGGTTCAATCCCCAGTACCAGGAAAAATAAGTAAAATACTTGATTCATGGCCTTCTTCTTCCTATAGGTTGTTTTGTTTTCTGGCAGGGTCTTGCTTTGTAGTTCAGGCTGGCCTTGAACTCGCTGTGTACCCTAGGCTGCCCTCGAATGTGTGCTGACATTGCTGCTTGGATTACAGGCTTGTGTCACCATGCCTGCCTCTTCCTACAGGTTTTAGTTGGAGTCCTGGTGGCTTCATCTCGTAAAGGTTATCTGTGTCTTAGGGACCAAAGTGGTTCCCTTCCCTGCCTGCTCCTGGCCAAGGACTCTCAGCCTGTTGCTGACTCTCGGCTTATGGGTATGGAGTTCAGAGGTGGGAAGGGGGTGCGGGTAAGGTAGAGATTCTTAGAAGTGAGAGTGAGAAGCGGCATCTGCTGGGTTTACTGAGATGCTGGTGACACATGTTGAGGAGGAGTTTGGGAACTGGCATGGCAGGTCGACAGAGCAGGAGACCCGTAGCCAGAACTACAGCTCCCAGTGCTGCTTCCTCCCACCCGACTCCTAACGTGCATACCAGGATTCCAGCGCCTGTTTCTTACATTCTTGGGTTGGAAGAACAATGATCTTACTTGATTTACTAGGATTTGTGGAAAGGAAAACTCTAGAGAGGGGAAGTACTGAGAATTAGGAACAGGCATTTTAGGAATTTGTGAAAAAACACAAAACAGTGGCAGGAGCTCTGAGCTATGTCTCCAGCCTTTTTAAAAATTTTGGACAGGTCTCACTAAGTTGCCCAGGCTGGGCTCAAACTTGTGACACTCCTGCCTTAGCCTCCTGAGTAGCAGAGATACCAGCTCAGGAGGATGGTGAGCCATCATGCGTCACCATGGGAATCTTCACAATAAAGATTTTTCACTTGGAAAAAACAAAACAAAACAACAAACAGTAGCAGGATTGTACTTGCAGATGGAGTGGTTTCTCGGCGGTCTTGCCTCCGGGAGGTAAATGGTCAGGTGTGGAGCAAGTCAGCTTTGGCTTTGGATGGGCAGCAAGACCTAGAGGATGTTCTGCCTCACCACTCGCCCTGTGGTTCTTTTCTTGCCAAAATAGAGAACTTTCTTCCTCTAGGCTGCCTGGTTCGGGCAGAGAGGTTCCAGCTGGTCGTAGAGAGGAATGTCAGGAGCAGCTTTCCTTCCTGGAAGGAGCTGGGTGTGGGAGACTTCATCCAGAAGCAGCAAGCCAGGTTGGCTTCTTTGGGTGATGGGTCCTCCTGAATTCAAGCGGGAGACTGCTGGGACCCACAACACACATCACCACATTACGAGAGACCTGTTCCTGTCTCCCCAACAGAGTCTACGTCCAGTTCTTTCTTGCCGACTCCTTGATCCTGCCTGTGCCCAGATCTGCACTTCAGTCAGTCTCTTGCTCAGTGCCCCCTCAGCCGGAGCCCTCCTGCCTGGAGCAGCCCCCCAAGGGGCAGAGCCGGCTATTCTTGCTGTCCCACAAGGAGACTCTCATGAAGCTGAATTTTTGTGCCTCCTCAAGGGCCAGCACAGAGGTGCTCAAACCCACCTTCAGTTTCCAGGTGTCAGGGGTCTGGCTTGGGGGCACCCAGAGGAAGGAGGGGACTGGATGGGGCCCACCTGAGCCCTTGAAAGATAAGAACAAGGACCAAAAGGTAAAGTGGGGCTTTTGGGGCCTGTGGCCCGGCCTCTCATGCCCAGGCACCAGGCTGGGACCCAGGACCCTGCTCTCCTTCCTTGCAGGTTCTCCTCCTCTTCCATGGCTCTGCAGTCTGCTGGTTTGCGTTCTTGCACCCAGGGCAAGTGTACCGACTGGTCGCCCCTCCCTCCGTGAGTGCCTGGCTCATCCCTCCCTTCCCCAGAAGCTGTGTGGGGTTGGCATCCGGGAGAGGCGTGCCAGCGCCGGTCCCTCCAGGTCTGCCAAGGGAGCTGGGTCTGTTGGTGCGCTCTCCTCTTCACCAGGCTGCAGAGAGAAAGCCGTACCAGAGGATTTCAGGACCTTCCCTGGGGCCTGGCACACTCAGGCATGGGTGTCTTCCCATTTCCTGGCAGACACCAGCGTTGTTTGAGGCAGAGGGTTCGTCCAGTGTGTCTCAGCGTCCTCTGGAGCTGGCTGCCTGTGGGTCTTGCCTCACTGTCCGGGATGAGTGGACCCTGGAACTTGAGAACTCCCAGGATGTGCCAGAAGTGCTCAGCCTGCACAGGGCGCAGCCTGCGTCCTCCCTGCCCAACCTGCTCAGCGGGAAGTAGGTGTCTTCCAACCCCTCTGGTTAATTTGGCTGCACTGTCTTCTCTGTTCAGATTGGGTTTGAGCAGTAGTCCCTTCTGCTGCAGTGCCCATCCTCCCTTTCTATGTTGCCCAGCCTGGCCTCGGACAGTCCTGCCTCATTCTTCCTAGTAGCTGGTACTGTCGGCTTGTACCATTGCACTCGAGTAAGAGGTCTCTTTAATGTGATACAGCTGTAGAGGAATAATGTCAATGGAAGAAGGAAGTTGTGATTTATATTTTTCCCCTATCATATGGGATGTTTTTTGTTGTTGTTGTTGTTAGTACCAGGAGTCGAACTCATGACTTGGCACTTGCTTGGCAGGCCCTGTGCCATTGAGCTGTATCCTCTGCTCATGCATCACTGTTTGCAAATGGCCACAAGGAAGCATTCTCACACTTGAGGAAAAGCTTTAGCAATGAAAGAAAACAGGAGATAATATTTGGGGGGGGGCTGAAAATGTAGAGAAGGGCTTTTGTTTAGTGCAAGTGGCTGGATGGTGGTTGCAGGAACAGTATTTCCACATGTAAGCTTTTTGAGCCAAGCGTGATGGTGCAGGTCTGTAATCCTAGCACTTGAGAGACTGAGGCAGGAGGATTGCTGCAAGTTTGAGGGTAGCCTGGGCTACACAGTGAGTTCAAGGCCACTGTGAACTACATAGCATGACCCTGCCTTTAAAAAAAAAGGCAGATGTTTTTGCTACATTTTTTAATCCTAGCATTTAAGAGGCTAAGGCAGGAGGATTGGGAGCTCCAGGTAAGTCTGAGCTACATAGTAAGACACCCCCCAAAAAACAACATTTCCAAAGACCTGTGTTTTGAGGGGGAAGAGGGGCTGAGCCCAAGGCATAGACTGTAAGTGACAGTTTGACAGAGACTCTAGGTACAAATGGAAGTATAGACTGAAGGGAAATCCTCCAGTAAGGCCTCTGCTTCCAAAGTGGCATAGATTTCATTATTTTTTGTTTTCAAATTGTACAGGTTTTGAATATCCTGCTTAAAGCCTGAAATTCATGTTCTGTTACTCTTAGTAAGCAATTTGGCAGAGCCCAAGGTTTTCCAAGACTTTTGTTATTTTGTCTTTTTGAGACAGGGTTTCACTGTGCAGTTCAGGCTGGCCTTGGACTCATTTTATAAGCCAGGCTGGCCTGGAACTCACAGTGGCCCTCCTGCCTCAGTCTCCCAAGTGCTGGGATTCAGGTGTGCACCACCACAGCCAGCTTGGAGACCTTACACATGACACTGTAGCAGATACTGTGGCTTTTGTTTTTATCCTTGGCTTTATGATCTCCATGCTCACTTTATGCCCGGTTTCCTTGTGTATTTCACTTTTCAGTTTCACCGATTCCTTGGTGTCTTTCTCAGCTGAGATTTTGTCACGGACTGTGTGTGAGCCACTTCAGGGCCGTTGCTGGACAAAGCCTGGTAATGACCTTTCCTTTCGGGGGACGGTATGAAGTAAGTGATGGGACTGTGGTCCTAACATCCCATTGGCCCGTCCTCCTGCAGGGAGCGCCCGGGCCCTGAGAAGGTGTGTGAAGCTAACCGTAGCTCTAGAGCCTGCTCACTGCGAATTCCCCCCGCACCTGGACATATATATGGAAGAACCGCACTTGCCTGCCCCACTGGGGCTCCTTCCTGGAGCCCGTGTCCACTTCAGCCAGCTGGAGAAGAGGGTTTCCAGGTGCAGATCCGTGTCCTGTGGCCGCGCCTCCATTTCCTCTGCTGCTCCGGTGCTCACCCTCACCCAGCCGTGCTGCAGTGATGCCTTTTCTTGTGTCTTTTTCTTTTTTCTTTTTTTCCCCGCTACTGAGGAGTGAACCAGGGGCCTTCACACTGAGCTACACGGCCCCCATTTTTTATTTTTTATTTTGAGTCAGGGTCTAAGTTGCTAAATTGCCCAGGCTCCTCCTATTTCACCCCCCTAGAATATTGGGATTACACCACACCTGCTTCTCTGCTTGTTTCTTTCTTTCTTTTTTTTTTTTTTTTTTTTTTTTGGTCTTTTTGGAGGCAGGGTCTCACTATGCAGTTCAGACTGGCCTTGAGCTTACTTTGTACCCCAGACTGGCCTCGAACTTGCAATGATCCTCCTGCCTCAGCTTCCAAGTGCTGGGGTTACAGGCGTGAGCCACCCGGCTTTGCGCTTTCAATATGTTAGTTTTCATACATGCTCTCTACCCTGCAGAGAGGTTGCCAGCTGGTCCTTCCCTCATTCTTCCCTCTGCTTTGGTAAAGCCAGTTCCAAGTCCGTGCTTCGGGTGAGCAGGGAGCTGGCCCTGTCCAGCACGATCCCCTGAGTACAGCTGCTCCCAGTCTGGCTGCTTTCTCTTCCTCACCGCTCTTCTCCCACTCACAGATCCCACAACGTTTACTGTTGTTTCCAGTCGTCCACTTATGTACAGGTCCTGAGTTTTCCGCCGGAGACCACAGTGAGGTCAGTGCCCAGTCCCTGATCGCTAAACTTCGTAGTCCTGCACCCCCATCTCTCTTACTCATATCCCCCGCTCTGAGGCTCTTGCCACAACTAGAGTCTTCTCCAACCCCAGAAGAGTGTGTTGGTCAGGATTTCCTCTGCTCCAAATAAAAAATGTCCAGTGCCTGTCATTTCATCCAACAGTGTTTGTTCTAGGCTTTTAAATGGTTTTCAGTCTAAAAAGCAAATGTCTCTTGGTTCATGTCCTGGTGTTGAAGTCTGAGAAGTAACTGATGATGATTTGCTGAGTTGCTCAGGATGTTCTTCAGCCTGTGATCATCCCGCCTGAGCCTCCCAAGTTGCTGGGACCCCAAGAATGTGCCAGTGCTCCAGCTTCCTGCTTACCACTTAACCATTGCCTCTCTGTCTCTCCTTAGCATTCCCCTGCCTCACATCTACCTGGCTGAGCTTCTGCAAGGTGGACGGGGCCCCTTCCGTGCCACTGCGTCTTGCCATGTGGTTTCTGTCTTCAGCCTGGAACTTCTGTGGATGTGTGCCCATTGTAGAAGTGTCTGTCTCCAGGTAGGAGAAGGGTCAGTGGAGCTGGGTGTGGCGTGCTAGAGGGATGTGGTGGAACCCCTCAGACTCTGCGTCCACTTTTTTCACTCCAGGGAAGGTGCACTCGCCAGGGATCCTCCTGCCCCACTCAGACGTCAGTGAGCCAGGCCAGCGTCAGGTGGGCACCCACTGCCCTGTACCTCCTTGTTAGACAGGCTTCACCTGTCAGTGTTAGCGTAAGTCCTGGCTCCTTGACACTGCTTAATATTTTTTGAATGAATGAGGATTAAGTGACTGGAAATGGTGGGGAGGGAGGTGTGTTGAGTTGAGGGGACTGGCAACCTGGGTTTGCTGTGGGAGTTTTGCCTCCTCTTTCTCCAGGCTTCTGGTAGAGGATGGGACTGCTGAAGCTGTGGTGACCTGTAAGAATCATCATGTGCCAGAAGCACTCGGGCTGTGTCCTAGTGAGTGGACCTCCCTTCTGGAGTCTGCCCGAGGGCCAGGTAGAGTAGCCTTGCAGTTTACGCGGCCTGGAGCCCACCTGGAGGTGAGATGTGACCCAGAGGTAGGGGCTCGATTACCCAGGTTCCAGGGTTGGACTGCAATGTGAGAGCTTCGGTTTCCCTTTCTAGTCCTCAGCGGAGAAGAGCGAGCCCTTGACATTCTTCCTCAGGACACTTTGTACCAGCCCCTTGGTCCTCCGCCCTGTTGAGCTTGCTTTTGAGCTTGAGAGGAGACCCTGTAATATTGCCCCATTAGGTGAGGGTAGTACGTGTAGGTGGCTTCCTGGGAGGAAAGGGGCTGGAGGACTGATGAGGAGTTTCTGGACTTGGGGAGGACAAGGATGAATGTGGACTAAAAACTCTGTGTGGGGTGTGCTTTTCTCTTCCCATTTCAGAACCTCCACGGCTACAGCGGTTCCAGTGTGGAGAGCTCCCCATCCTGACCAGGATGAATCCCAGGCTCCGATTGAACTGTCTTTCTATCCAGGAGCCAGAGCTCCCCGGCTCCCTGGGGGCCTTTGCCTCCTCCTGTTGAACTGAACTGCAAAGATGGCCTGGAAGTTTTTCTGGCCTCTGGGAACCTTGAGGCGTGGGTTCCAGCTCTGTCCTCTTCTTGTGGCACCTTCTCTTTCTGTCACTGAACCTGGGCCCCATATCTTTTGGTTCACAAACTGCTACCCTACTTTGACTTAGACTAGTGCGGGGCTTCCTGGGGCTGGTGTGAGAACAAGTCATGGCAGCTGTTACTTCCACTGATGGGGTCAGGACACCTGCATTCACAGGTGGCAGTACGCAGCTGAACCAGCAACCAGCAGAACCAAAACCTTGCCCCTTGGGAGGGTGCTGGCCCCAGGCCCTTTGGCCCCAATAAATCTCTCTGAGGCTGTTTCTCCGTGTGCTCACCTCTGATGAGCCCTGGCCCTGGCCTACTCACCATCGTTTCAGCCATTGTTTACCCCGTTCCAGAGGTGCAAAGCGGTTTGGAGAAAAGCTGCTGGTCCAGCAGCGGAAAGAGCCAGTCAGGCCCTCCAGGGAGTAAGTGGGGTCAGAGGTGAATAGGCCTTGGTTCTCTCAGTCGGCCGGAAAGCCGGCCTGGGAGGAAGTGGAGGAGCCTCGAGGTGTTGCGAGGTGTTGCGAGGAGGAGTGGGTGTGAACGAGCCGAGCCGCACTGGGAGGCGTGGGAGGGAGCCGGGGCTAACTTAGGGTCCCAGTGGAAAGGTCACCGCTGGGCTTCCCCGGGGCGGCCCTGGGGCAGAGCCTCCCAGGTGTCAGTGGACCAGGCCAGCCTCAGGTGGGCGCTATCAGGCCACCTGAGTCAACGCACAGAATTAGGGATTGTAGAAATGGGCCGAGGGAGGTGCCGCTCTGTGTGTATTTGCATTTCTTTCCTGAGAGCGTCTCGCTAGATGGAGCCGTAGAGCCAAGTCGCACTTCTCAAAGCTGCTTAGGGAGCATTTCCTCTACCTAAGCAAAAAGAAACCGATTTAATTTTGTTTGGAAAAGTCGTTGGCATCACTTAGTATTGTTTGGTTGGAACGTGCCCATATTTCAGGAATACTTTATCTAGAGAAAGGAGAAGACCTGCTCCTACAGCTGGCCGGTTAGCTCAGTTGGTTAGAGCGTGGTGCTAATAACGCCAAGGTCGCGGGTTCGATCCCCGTACGGGCCAGAGGCTGGCGCTTTTGGAGGTGGCTGCCTGGCAGTCTTTTTCCTCCCGCCCCACGCTTCTCCGCCCTCCTTCTCCTCCCCCTCCACCCGAGCGTTGTGTTGCCAGAACTTTACACATGCGTCTCAAAACCTGGCCTGCTGGACCTCTGCAGGCCAGCGAAGGGAGGAAGGGCCCGCTAGGCTGTGGAGGAGGGAAGGGTCTCTCACCGCCGCCTCGTCTGTCCTTTCCCGCAGGCCACTGCTGGACGACGCTGGAGGAATGGGGAAGATCGTGAAAGAGGGTTTTGGAAATGCAGGCTACAAGGCGACTAGGACAGGCCAGCATGTGGAGGGGATCGTGGGGAGAGGCGAGGAAGAACGATAAAGAATAAAAGGCCCTGCTAGAGCCGTGTAGTCGTGGCCGAGTGGTTAAGGCGATGGACTAGAAATCCATTGGGGTCTCCCCGCGCAGGTTCGAATCCTGCCGACTACGTGTCCTTTTTCTTCTGCGCTTACGCCTCACATTACCAGGCTTCAGGCCAAGAGGCAGAACAGACCCATTGCTTTGCTCTAGGGACCCTTGCCTCCGAGCCTAAGAATCCTGAGTTTACCAAGCGTGCACGTCAATCTAGTGAGTTTTGTTTCCTTAAACAGTGGGAAATCTCAAGGGTATGGGGCTGGCTGGCTGGTGCAGAGTCCACTTAATTTGTTTTAGAGCACAGGCTTCAAGTCGTATTTTCCTATAGAGCTGCCTAGAAAAAAATGCTCTGCAGCGTTGGCGCCGTGGCTTAGTTGGTTAAAGCGCCTGTCTAGTAAACAGGAGATCCTGGGTTCGAATCCCAGCGGTGCCTTTATTGGCCCTAGAAGAGGACTGTGTGGTGATGTTTTATGGCAAAATTCAATACGCTCAGGGTCCATCTTGTTTTTCATAGCAGAGTGCGCAACAGGGAGGCGAGTTTCGCTCAGAACTCTTAGGTGTCCTACCGAGAAATGCTGCCATTTTCGGGGGACTTGAGAGCAGACATCGCCTGCGCTGCCCTTTACCTAGCAAGAGGCAACAGCGCACTGGCGCTAGGACCCTAACCCGCAGCCACCTACCACTCTCGGCTCTGCCGCCCCCGCTCAGAGCTGGCTTCCTTTACCCAGGGTCGCTTTGAGTTAGGGAAGGAGGGTGTCTTCGTTGTCTTTTGGCTCAGAGCCCCTCATTTTATATTTTCTATGTATAATATAAGGCATACATATTTACATGTTTAAAATTTGGTACGGCTTCCAGGAGCAATCTAGAACCAGGCCTTTACATGTGTGGTTACCGCCGCCCTCTCCAGGGCCGTACGGGGTGAGTAGGAGTTTGCGGCACGCCTCACCTGGCCTGCTGCCAGGTTTCTTGCGTGAGGGCGCTGAAGAGCGGGGACCAGGTGGACAGGGAGTGGAGAGCGCGAGGCCCGTGGGATCTCTAGCGAGCCTGTGTGAAGCGGCTGCACTCGCTCCTGGAGCCAAGCTGATGGAGAAGGAAGTGACCGCTGGACACGGCGAGAAATAAGCCCCTTGGGCTGTTGCCAGAGCCTGTGTCTCACTGGAAGACTAAATGAAGAGGGCGTTCCTTACCCGGGCCGCTGTGTGAGTGCCAGTAAAGCTTGAAGGAACTGATTCTTTCAGGTCAAGCAAGTGCTGGATCCTGTGCCTGAGCAAATAAATAAAGTAGCCCCCTCCCCGGGCTCCTGGGAAGACACAATCACAACACAACCCACGCTAGGGCCGGGTAGTGTGCTGTGAGGACTTGGGGGAGAGAAGAGGCTCTTATCCGGTGGGCGGCTGGAGGGTGGTCAGGGAAGCTTTCTGGAGCAGGTAAGCCAAATTTGAAAAACCTAGCAAAAATTTGCTGTGTGGTCGGTCTATTAAACGCCTGCTGTGTAACAGACAGTGTTGTGAGCCCGAGCAACACAGCGTGAACCAAGAGACGAAAAGGCCTGCCCTGCTGGAGTTTATCAAGTAAGGAGAATGGTGATACAATAAACACAACCAAAATGTTTAAATTCTGTAACTATTTTTACTAGACCAATTATATACTTATGCTAGATAAATGCTTTAATTAGCACGAGGGATGGGGAACACAGGGGTGGGTTTTAGAAATGTCAGCAGCTTGCACCATAGGATTGTGGGACAAAATGAGTTTAGTATTTATTGAGGGAAGTAGTGAGACAGGAACTCTCTATGCAGTTCTGGTCGACCCTGAACTCTTTAGCCCAGGCTGGCCTCAAACTCACAGCAATCCTCCTGCCTCAGCCTCTCAAGGGCTGGTATGATAGGTATGCACTGCCATACCCAGTCATGAGATGAATTTAAGACATTTACCAAAAAAAAATTTTTTTTAAAGTTTTAGTAACTGACAGTATGTCGAAGCTAAAGAGAAAAAATAATCTTCAAAAAGGCATTTGATGCAAAAGAAACCACCAAAAGAGTGAGGCAACAACCCACAGAATGGGAAAAAAATTTTGCCAGCTCTTCTTCAGACAGAGGACTAATATCTAGAATATATAAAAAAATTTTAACAAATCAGACTCCTGCATTTAAAGACCCAATCTAAACATGGGCCTCTGAAATGACTAGACAGTTCTATCTCACTCCAGAAGAATGGCTGTCATCAAGAAATCAACCAATAACAAATGTGGGCCAGGTAGGGGGGGTGAACCTTCCTCCATTTCTAATGGGAGTGAAAACTGGTATAAACACTGTGGAAATCAATATGGTGATTTCTCAGAAAACTAGACTACGGGTCCCTTTGACCCAGTTATTCCCCGCCTACATATCTTCCGGAAAGAGTTAACCACAGTGATGTATGCATACTCATGCTTATAGTAGCACAATTTATGACAGATAATTCTTGAAAACCTCCATAGGCCCATCAACAGATGAATAAAGTTTTTTTTTTTTAATCTTTCTGAGACAGAGTTTTGCTATGCAATTCAGGCTGGCCCTGAACTTACAGAAATCTTCCTGCCTCTCAGCCTCCTGAGTGCTGAGTTTACAGGTATGAGCCACCACACCTGGCAGAAAATGTATTTATATACAATGGAGTACTACTCTCCCATAAAGAAAGATAAATTCAAGTCATTTGTAGGAAAATGGATGCACCTCGAGAACATAACCATAAGTGAAATAAATCACACAAGTTTAAATATTGCATTGTTTCTCTTGTGTGAAAAACCCAAAGGAAAAACAACACAAAGGAGGATGGATTTTAGGAAGTAAGGAGAGCATGTTCAAACAGGAAGGAGAACAAGCACTGAGGAGGGGGAAAGAGCATAGAAGGGGAAATGGAGACAAAGTTTTTGTAAATGGGAAGAGGATGAAGGGTTGACGGGAAAGGAGGGGAGCGGGGGAAAAAAAGGAGAGTCAAGATATAGTATATGTGGCCCTGAAGCAAGGCCAGCAGATCGCTGTAGCTGCTGGTCTCAAACAGGAGCCTAAAGAGAATTCTTTCTGTGGTCTGTTGGCCATTTCAGAACTTTGGAAATGGAATGGTCAATTCATCAGAAAGAAATAGCAGGTGAGTATGGCGGACTTTAGGGGGCCTGCAGGGGAGGGACCCTGGCGCCTGGGCACCTGCACTATGTGGTTGACTCCGGGTGCCGGGAGAACATGGAGCTCCTCCCCTCTCTGGGGGGTGGATGTGAGGTGAGAGCTGAGAATCGAACATCTCATGTCGTCCTGTCCCCTGTCCCATGTCCCTCCCCCCCTTAGCAAGTGGGAGCCAGTGAACTATACATCTTGTGAAAAGATTGATATGTTATTTAGTATGAGCTCTCCATATGCAAAGATATGGACAACCATTTGGAAGACAACAAGTGACAATATGACAGATAGTAAAGATCTCAGGTTGTCTAGCTTTGAAATTTATGCTTTCTTATGTCCCGTTCTGTTTTGTTGTGTTTAATTTTACCCCCCTTAAAATAAAATTAAAAAAAAAAATATATATATATATATATATATAAAGAGAGAGGAAAAGAAAGTGCTCTAAAGGATATAACTGCATGTATGTTTAAGTGTGTAAGATAGATGACCACATTACTGTTTTTGTTAGATTGTTGAGCAGAACTGTTAACAGTCTCACTGTCTGAATGTCTACTTTGTATGCTTTAATTTTGTAACTTGAACAACTATTTCCAAGGATGACAATATGTAACTTATCAAGTGGCGATTTCTTAGTGTTTCTATTTTTGTTTTGTTGTTGTTCTTTTATTTTTTGCCTTTGGAATTCTGTATTGTTGCTACCCTTTTTCTGTTTTGTTTGGTTGTTTTCTTTTTTGTTTTTTATTTTTAAATAAAATTTTTAAAAAAGATATAGTATATACAAGTACAAATTCCCTTTGTTGAATGTGAGCAATATGTGTGACAAATGTACTAATAAAAAAGTTAAAAATCAAAAAGAACTCATCGAAATCCTCCCTATTACAGTATACATCTGAAAGCTTTGTGATACTGATGGGAAAGGCCAGGTTCTCCTCTGTCCCCCACTGTTTGGCTAGGGACATCTGAGGTGAGAATGGGGTGCCTAGAAGACAAGAACTCATTGAAATCCTTCCTATCACAGTATCTGTGGTTTGGGCCTGAGGAAGGGCCTGTACCCACAAACCACACGACTCACCTATGGACTGGGCTATGCCTCACGGTGGTTCATTCAGCCCAGGACAGGGCTCCTGCCACTCCGCGGCCTGCTGGAAGAACTTCCTGTGGCAGGTTACAAGTTGAATCCTTCAGATTTTTTCCTCCCTAGAAAACAGAATAGCAGGGAACATTTCTCAGGGTTTTTTTTTTTTTTTTTTCTTCTTTTTTTGAGACGGGGTCTCACTATGTATGTCAACTGGCTTTAAACTCACTATGTAGCCCAGGCTGACTGCAGTGATCCTCCTGGGCCTGGGATTGCAGGTGTGCACCACCATATTCAGCTCCACCAAATCTTTCGGACTTTTGGAAATACAAGTGTGATGGGTATTCGCAGAGCTGAGAGGCTCACGGTGTAGCTCCGGCAACACCTGAGGGCCTCAAAGGTAGGTCTGTGAGCTGTGACCAGCTCAAAGGCTGGTCCTGTGACCAGACGGTCAGTCCCTTACCGTCTGCGGTTGTTAGGCAGAGTTGTTTGGGAGAGTCTCCTGGGCCGGCCTAGACAGAACTGGAGAGCAGAGGCTAGACCTGAGGTAGGAGGTAACCTGATGCTAACAGGCTGGAGGCCCGGAAGCAAAAGTCCACAGGGCTGTCAGGGGTCAGGGACCATCTTCACTGGGCGGGCTTTTCCTACTCTGCAGGAAAAGCAGGACACATCCTCTACTCTACCAGCCACACTTTTCAGCAACATCTTTTCCTCGAGTCTTTTTTGGCCACAGAAATTACTACCTCTGTCTTTCAACTGGACCCCATCAAGCAGTGTGGGGAAGCCACAGGCTACTGACGACCCTGACAGCCTTCCCTACAAAATAAGACAAATGCAGGGATGGTTAGAGGTAGCGTTCACCTAGCGGTTTCAGGATTCTTTAAATGTCCCCAAGCCTTCCTGAAATAAGCCGTGTTTTCAGCTTGTTTCAAAGCTCTTACAGCAGCACTGGGTCCGAGGGCTGAGGGCGGAAAAGGTGGAGACCCCAGGCTAAGCGATGGCTCGGAGTCCTTCACCACAGCAAACAGGAATCTCGCAACTCAAAGTAGTCCAGAAAGGTGACCCTGGGGTCAGACATGGACCACTACGTCCCATTTCCTCAACGCGATTTCCTGGGTGGGGTCTCTGCAGAATTAGCAATCCAGTGATTCCTAGATAGAAGCTCCAGAGTACAGTATTCAGTTGTGGAGAGGAGTGGTACCTGAAGCACTCAGGGACGCTTCCACTACTCCTGCCCCTGGAAACTCAGCAAATGTCGTACTACCTCTAAGAGCATCCGCAGCACCAACTGAGAGTTGGCTCGTTGGTCTAGGGGTATGATTCTCGCTTCGGGTGCGAGAGGTCCCGGGTTCAAATCCCGGACGAGCCCGCGGTGCTTTTTTCTTTCTTTCTTTCTTTTTTTTTTTTTTTAACAGATCCTGAGTGGACAGAATGTAGATTACAGCTCGGCGAGGGGCTGGACGGGATAAAGGACAGTGTCAAGCACATTCAGTGAGCTCTTTTGTGCTGAATGGACACCGGAGGCGGACAGAGGCTCAGTGAGCAGTCTCGCCCTGCAGGCTGGAGAGAGGCTTCGGCAAGACTTCCACTCTGACCCCGCCCTCCTGCTTCGCCCTTCGCCGTAGCCGTCAGAGTTTGGAGACATTCATCAGGCTCCATTTGTAGATGACAGATGATGGAAGCGGTGGAAGCGGGTGGGAGCTGTTTTGAGCCGTGCCTGAAGAGCAAAGGACACAGAACTCGGTTCTCTGCACCCTTGTACGCCGTCTGTTTCTTTCGGGTACTCCTACTCGTTTCTGTCCTTCTGGGAACTCGCGTTCGGATACGGTCTAAGATGCGCACAGGTTTCTGGATAGCGCCTCTCGGTGGTTGGAAAGAATCCCCAGCTGCCCACAGCTCACCGGGCACCAGCCGTGGTGCATCGCAGCCAGATCAAGGATCCGGAGAGAGAGCCTAACAGCTCGTTCCTCGTTAGTATAGTGGTGAGTATCCCCGCCTGTCACGCGGGAGACCGGGGTTCGATTCCCCGACGGGGAGAGCGGTTAACTTTTTTTTTTTTGACTTTTGAAATTCGTCAAATTCTACTTCTTTACAGGCAACGGGCTGAGACCTTGAGGAGACAACCTTGAGGAGACAACGGAGAGACAGAAAGAAGTTTGTCTTGACGCTCGAGGTCGCACTGTAAGTTTCCAGTTTATACTTTACAAGTAATGTGCGACTTAAGCGCGCGGCTACACTGCCCACTATTCGCTACTAGAAGTGTCCGTGAACGATAATTTAGAAAATATAGATCTAAAAAGAAAGAGAGAAAACACCGACGAACGCACGCCATGAAACCGCCCACGTGACCGGCGCTCGCTTCCGCCCCAAAAGCGCGGGCGGTTCCGGACGCAGCGCGGGACTTTGTTCCCTGCCGCGCCCCGTAACACTCCCGTCCCCGGGCGCCCGGACGAAGCTGGTTTGGGGCTTCATTTCGCCTTCTCGTGTCCGTGTCGGTGGAGTCGCAAGGCTATCCGCAAAGCCTCCGCCATCCTGGGCGCAGATTACGGCGGGGGACCTCAGTCCGGAGCAGGGCGGCGGGATCCGGGACTCGGGAGGCGAGCGAAGCCGGTCCTCTCGGAGCGAAGAGTTCCCTGTGGCAGCCTTTAACCCACCATGCTGGGGTCCGGAGAACCGGCGGGAAAAGCACAACGAAGTATCCAAAAAGCAGAAAAAAAGAACGCTGCGTTGGCCGGGAATCGAACCCGGGTCAACTGCTTGGAAGGCAGCTATGCTCACCACTATACCACCAACGCGGACGGGGAAAGGAGCTCCCTGCGCCTTCTCAAGATGGGCGTTTGTTGGTCTGGCGTCTGCACCAGATCGTATATAGGATGAGCTAGGCGGCAGACGACCAAAGGCTGAGCAGAAGCCCGAGCTGTGGTCGCCTGTGAGACGCGAAGCTCTGAGCAGGGCCAGACTTCTGTCATCGCTAGAAACCCCGTCGGACAACACTGGACTGTCCTCAATCTGCAGATGCGGGAACTAAGCTCCAGAGAAGCTAAGTAAGGCGATTTTCTGAGTCACCAGCCGAGCCGAGATTAAGTGTAAGATTAAGCAAGAGGCGAGGACAACCAGTGACACCGAGATGACAACCTCCCCTAGAAGTCAAAATCGACATCGCTTCTCTGTTGAGTGAGCGGAAAAGGTTAAAGAACTGGGCTTAACAACAAATGTCGCTACGCACAATGTGCATCTTTTCGCAGTTTGCCAAGAACGTGAGTTTAATGCCCTGCGCGCGCGCGCCATCTCGCCCACCTGCCTCTCGCAGTGCTGCGCTACAGCCCCAGAGGCGGGGCCTGAAGGAGGCTCCGCCCCTCGCTGCTGACGGGCATCAGTTCACAAAATCTGTCAGTCTTTGAGATCGGGCAGGCCTCGTGGCGCAACGGTAGCGCGTCTGACTCCAGATCAGAAGGTTGCGTGTTCAAATCACGTCGGGGTCAAAATTTGTGTGCTTTTTGGAGTACAACAGTTGGAGTGTTGGAAAAGGTAGACTTTCTTTTAAGAGACTTTTTTTGGGTGAGTCTTGTATTACATGGGAAAAATAAGAATTTCATTGTTTTTGTGATTTTTTTTTTTACCCCCCAAAGGCACCTAAATATCTCCTTAAATACCAGGGCACTTTATTTCATTTTGCCGTTTCCATCAAATTGACTGATTAAAATAGTAATACCTTTAATCTCAGATAGTTTGGCTAGGCTGCCATAACAAAACTTGTTAATGAACAGCCTGCAATTCTTGTTCAGAGAACACATTTGCAGCACTATATATTCCGCATTGGAAGGAGTGTTGACTGTAGCAATAATTATTTTTAAAGCAATAACTGTCATTTATAACCACCATAAAATACTTTTCTCTTTAGTTTTGTTTGTTTGTTTTTTGGTACCGAGAATCAAACTCAGGACCTTGCACTTATAATACTTTTCTCTTTGGCAATTTAACTTACATTTATCAGTGGTATAACAGAAATATAATTCTATAATCCTAAATTATAATTTTTTTTATTTTTTATTTTTTAATTTCAAAGAGAATAAAACAAAAGGGGGCAGTACAGAGCAGATCAGAACAGGACAACATAGGCAACACAGTACTTTACATTAAGTCAACTGGACATCAACAGTATCTAACACCATATCTCTTACGCTGCTATAGTTGAGCATAGTTTCAAATACAATAATATCAAACATAACACAATAGTATTAAGCCATACATAGAGTGAAAG
>PVJX010017880.1:0-37594 GCA_004027295.1 Dolichotis patagonum
TCTGGTGTCTGAGCTCTGGGAACAGGTGCCATGCACAGGCTGTGCTCTGCTGGCTGTGAAGTGGGTGGATTTTAATTTTTATTGGTCCATGTTTGCAGTGCATAGCGATTACACTCATCAGGGAGTTGGTGTGGGTACGAAACACATCTTCATTCTTTTTTCACCCCCCACTCCATCTCTTGGTCTCCTTCCTTTTTGTAAAAATGTCTCTTGTCCTGTTTCCTATTATCCGTCTTTTAATTGGTCTTTATTTATACTTTGGGATTCTCATAAGCCTGTGTGTCTGACTTATTTCACTTAACATTATGATCACAAGGTACCTTCCTTTTCTTACATATGACTCAAGTGTATCCTTCTTTATAGCAGAGAAGTGCTGTACTGTTGGGAACCCACGGGCTCAGGCTTGAGGCTGGCGAATCCCTGCAACCGTGGTACAGGGCCTGGCCCAGAAAACCTAGCTGGAAACCTTGCCAGGGATCTAGGAGTGGGGAGCAGGGAGCAGGGAGCATATAAACTGTTACAACAAGTGGGCCTATGCAACTGCTTCCACTGCTGGGGTGTAGGGGGTTGTGGTCACTGTTTTCCTGAGACCCCTGTGCCGGCGGGCCTGGGTGGGCGGGACCCAGGGCACAGTCTGAATGCTGCCTTCTCTTCCCTTCCAGATCTGACCATGAGCTACCCAGGCTATCCCCCACCCCCTGGTGGCTACCCACCAGGTCCTCCAGGTAAGAGGGGTTGGGTGGTCCCAAATAAGGGGGATCAGAGTTCTGCTGCTCCCCATCCTTCCCTGGCACAGCCTCATGAGAGGAAAAAACAGGGTGAGCCGCCCAGGGAGCCTGGCTTGGCGCTGGTTCCTCGAGGCCCAGGCCAGGCCAGGTTCTCTTTGCTTGTTAGCCGGTAACCAGGAACAAATCCTTCACCTCTCCAAGACACCATTTCCTCCTTTGGAAATCAGGGATCCTATCTGCAGGGTTGTCCCAGATACCAGAGATAGACATGTAAAGCCTCAGGCATGGTGTCCCCCAAAGCATTACGCGCTAGTTGCTCAGCAGCAGGGACCCAGCAGAAGGTCGGGTGACAAACTGGCCCAGCAGCAAAGTTTGTCTTGACCCTTAGGAGTTCTTTGTCCTGTTTTGTCCCCATAGCAGGAAAGAAGTATGATGACTTCTGGGATGAAGGAAGACAAAGGCCATTTTGAGGCCATCCTAAGAGTGTCTGAGCTGCCCTTCACCCCCTGGCCATCATTCATTTTGGGGAGTCAAAGTCTGGGGCCATTGGACCCACTCCTCCCCTTCAGCAGGCAGGGGGCAAGACCCATCGGGACGGGGCTCAGCCATTGTCACAGGGCCAGTTCCCCTGCAACTGGTTAATACTGACCTTGCTCCGTGCTGCGGCAGAAATCTCGCTGTGTCCCATCTGCTTCATCAGCACTGCTGTTCCACCTTCGAGCAAAAGGGTGCAGGCAGGTGACTCAGAAAAGGCTGCGGGGCATCAGCAGCCCTCACCATGGTGCCAGCCGCCATGCTGTGGGTCTCAGTGACAGTGGTCCTCTGTGGCCCCTGGTTGAGCGCTGGGTGTGCTCCTCTGGCATCATGCACTCTGCAGACACAAACGTGGAGTAGCTGAGAGCCCCAGGACACAACTGTCTCGCTGGTCCAGAGCCAGGCTTGTCGCTGCTGTCCCTTATGGACAATGGCTGGAGTCCGTGCTGCAGGCTGGAGTTCCTCCAGACTGTCATTCTGCTTCTCCTTCCCTTTCCTGTTACTGATTCGTCACGTTGAATAGCTGAGCTGGAGGGACCTCTGCCCCATACCTGTGCAGCTCTGTGAATGCTTGGGGCCCTGGAGCTTGTTTGTCATGGCCCAGCACAAAGTCCCAGAGTGACCGTCCTCTGTCTGTCCTCCTGCTCCGTGATGGTGGGCTGAGGGGGCAGAGGCTGCAGTAGGCCCGCAGTGCCTCCTGAATACCCTACTGGGTACTCAGTAGGAGCGAGGCAGAGGCCTCCTCTTTGTCCTGGCTCTCCTCCTGGCCTTTCTGTCCTCTGTAGCACTGGCCCGAGGCTCTGCATGGCCGCCTTTCCTGAACTCTTCCAGCTTCCCCCATTGGGCAGGGGCAGACTGGGCTGAGGGCTTGGTGTTACTTTCAGGTGGCGGTCCCTGGGGGAGTCCTGCCTATCCCCCGCCCGGCGGGCCCCCCATCGGGCTTGATAACGTGGCCAACTACGCAGGGCAGTTCAACCAGGACTACCTCTCAGGAATGGTGAGTCTGTCCTTCTGCCTGGGGCACAGCCACACAGCTGGGGAATCAAGGCGGGTGGTTGCCACGCGCATGGAGTGTGCCTACTGCCCCTGAGAGCAGGAGGGTCTTCACCAGGGCTCTTCCAGCTGCCCGATGCCCCTCTCTGGGCCTCAGCTCTCCCTTCCGTAAATCGAGGGGTTGGAGATGCACTGCACACGTGGTCTTTCCTGGGTCCTTACGGCCTCGGGGTGCTCAGTGGGGTGGATCTTTGTAGAAATCCGTTGAGCATCTTATGAGCTCAGTGCAGGCCTGAGGAGGTGTGGGTGTATCTGTCTGCGTGTGCGTGTGTGCCTGTGTGTGCGTGCGTGTGCTGTGAGTGCCACAGAGGGATGGCTGTTCTGGTTTGGTCCTGGGGGGGAATATGGCAGCAGCGTGGGCAAATCTGCCCAACTTTTCTTGGTTGTTTTGGTTAAAAATAATATCTTTTATAATCTGAAAACAACTGTGTGCTCAGTGGAAACAATGCAATCAGTACACACCCAAATTTGTACCGGGCCCAGTTCTAGGCACTGGGGATTTGTGAATGGAACAAACAGGAGTCTCAGCCCTGGTGCATTTGCTAATTGGAAAAGGACAGCAATGGGGACAGCTGTGCTGGGGGTGCTGCTGAGATTGGGGGTGCTGGGGAGCAAGAAGAACGGTGAGAGGGTTAGGGGTCGGGTGGGTGGAGTGGGGTGAGGGTTTTAAGGTAGAGGGTTGGGGTGAGCCAGCAAGGGACATTGACGGAGATCTGAAGCAGGGGAGGGGTGTGCTACCTGGATGTCCAGGGCTGCCAGACCCTGTGGTGTCATGAACCTGGAGCACTCTGGGCAGCGGTGGAGGCCACGGTGGCTAGGAGGGGAGGAGAGGAGGGCCTCAGTCTCCTGCTCAGGCTTTAGGCCTTTGTTCTGGGCAGGCATGAGTCCACCCAAGCCTCACAGCCCGAGGTATGTGGTTAAGTGGGTGATAATGTGGGGTCCCATGAAGCCCATGAGAGGTCCCTGTACTTTCTAGGGCTGTAAACTCTTCCTTCTCTCATGGGCCTGGGAAGGAAGGAGCAGCCTTTGGAGGGGAAAGGCTGTAACCCTTGTGGAAAGGGTCGGGGTACCTGGTCAGGGTGCAGAGGGAGCCAGAGCAGAGCCCTGGCTGGCTACTCTTTATGAGGTTAGGTTGGCTCCGATGTGGGGTTGCTTGGAGCTCAGTGGAGGAATGGAGTTCTGGGCTGAGGCCCTGGGCAGGGGAGGGCAGAGGGCAAAGTGCTGCTAGGCCCACAGTGAGTCATAGGCTCTACCTTGTGTCTTTGCAGGCAGCCAACATCTCGGGGACGTTTGGAGGAGCCAACCCGTACCCGGGAGCCCCTGGGGGTGGTTACCCTCCTCCTCCCCCCGGTGGCTTTGGTCCGCCTCCCCCTCCCCAGCAGCCTGGTCCTCCTCCGTTTGGAATGTACCCGCCCCCTGGAGGAAGCCAGCCTTCCTATCCACCTTTCCCAGGGGCACCAGTGCCACCCCCTGGGCAGCCACCGATGACGTACCCTCCTGGGCAGCCACCAATGCCACCCCCAGGGCAGCAGCCAATGCCACCCCCAGGGCAGCAGCCAATGCCTCCCCCAGGGCAGCAGCCAATGCCAAGCTACCCAGGATACTCAGCATCTGGGACCATCACCCCTGCTGTGCCCCCAGCCCAGGTGAGTGCTGGTCCAGCCCTGAGCCCAGAGCCTGGAGACTCTTGGTCCTGCAGGAAGGCCAGCGGACAGACAGGGAGGCGGAGCCCTGCAGTTTACACTTCTTGGGTTATTGGAGTGTCCTTTTCTTCCAGGCCCCCTGTCTTGGGGCACAGGGAGCTGCCTGTCCCTTTTCCCAATCTGGTTGGACATCCTGAGTGCAAATGGGTTAAACACCCTGCAGCCCCTTCATTCCTGCTGTGATTTACCAGGCTGTGTGCTCTGTAAGAGCTGCCTGGGCTACCAGCCCTCAAGCCCCTGTGCCCAGCAGGCCCCGTGATACGCCTTCCCAGATTGGTTTTGGAGGGTTCCTATGGTCCCCTCTGTGGGGGGGAAATTGTTGGCAGCTCCTCTGGGGTTGATCTTGGCTCACATTGGAGAACAGTTTGTGTTTGCAGAGCTAGACCTCATTGTCATGGTTACATGGCCAAACCAGCCCGGCACGGGGCTGGCGATGTGTGCTGGGTGACTATTTTTAGACAGAGGGTCCTCTCCTTCCCTGTCCCAAGCCCCGCCCATCCTCCCTCCGTCCCTCCATGCTCTTCTCTCGAGCATGTCTGTTACTGTAACAGCCACTATAAATTCCAGGCACCAACACAGTTTAACCTGGTAGCCGGGCACCATTGGAAGGTGGGGTGCTGCACCTCTGGGGCCACATGGAGCAGCCAGGCCCTGTCGGAAGCACCCTAGTGTGTGCCATATTCCCCCGTGGCAGGGAGAGGCCAACAGCCTCTGCTCCTGCAGCCTGCCCTACCCCAGGCCCAGTGTCAGCCCTAGAGGAGCTGGGTGTGGGGCAGATTCTCCGGGCCAGGATTTAGCTGCCGGGACTCCTAGCTGCCAGAGCCAGGCAGGGTCCAGTACCAGGATGTGAGGATGAGTAACGCCATGTTGGGCAGCCTGGATGGGGGAACCCTGTCGGAGCACAGTTGGTTTCTGGATCCTTCAGGCACCCCAGCTCTTGTCTCAGGTCTGAGGGAAGCGGCACGCAGATCCTCTTACCTATGACTATCTCTGTAGTTTGGAAACCGAGGCACCATCACAGATGCTGCTGGCTTTGACCCCTTGCGCGATGCCGAGGTCCTCCGGAAGGCCATGAAGGGCTTTGGTGAGAGACCCTGGGTGGACGATGTTCTGGCCCTACCCCGATTTCCTGGGCAGTTTCCCAAGGGCGCTGTTAGCTGGGGGAGGTGATGGAAGAGGAGCGTGGTTGGCAGAATTGGAGGGTGCAGGCTGGGGTGTTGGGAGGTGCAGAGCATCCCAATGACCTCGCTCCCACTGCGCTCCCCAGGGACCAATGAACAGGCCATCATCGACTGCCTGGGGAGTCGCTCCAACAAGCAGCGGCAGCAGATCAGCCTGTCCTTCAAGACAGCCTACGGGAAGGTGAGACACGGTGCAGGAGGACGGGGAGCTCGGGGCGGCCTCTGGCAGTGGGGTGGCTGCACCCTCCTCACTTGCTTCTCTGTGGAGCTGGTGGGCCTGGAACTCGGAATGGACACTGACTGACGAGGGCACTTCCTGTTGCCCTCCGTGGCTGCACCGTTCTGAGATGAGGGATGGCTCAGGGGAACAGTCCGTGGGTTCCTAGGGGACTGAGGTTGACACAGGCGCCCAGGGTTCTGGATTCTAGCCCTGGCTGTGCCACAACTTAGGAGACTGTGGGCATATCATTTCCCCTCCCCTGGCCTGCGTTTCCCTTCCTGTCCCCCTTCATGGCACCTGGGGAGGTTTTGGTCATGTGAGCACTTTGGAGAAAAAGGCTTTTGGATCAGAATAAGCCCCAGGGGCCTGGGCTCTGACTCCTGGGTAAAAGCCGGGTGAACATTGAGTGCCTAGTGTTGTAGCCAGTGTCTCTCTCCAGCCTCGGTGCCATGTGCCCTGGCGTCCCCCGCTGGTGCACGCTGTGAGGTGGGTCCTGCCAGGACCTGAGACCTGGCCAGAGTGATGTCCATGTCACTGATGCGTGACTCTGGAACCTGTTCTCATGGGTCACGCTCTGTGGAGTTTGAGCGTTGGCTTGTTTTTGAATGTCTAATCAGGATTTGATCAAAGACCTGAAATCCGAGCTGTCAGGAAACTTTGAGAAGACCATCTTGGCTCTGATGAAGACCCCGATCATGTACGACGTGTCTGAGATAAAGGAGGCCATCAAGGTGTGTATGTGCGCGTGCGTGCATGTATGTGTGTGTGTGTGTGTGTGTGTGTACGTGTGCACGTGTGTGCGTGCACGGCCCAGGAGGAAGCCTGCACGATGTCGTATTGCTGCTGCTCAGTCGCTCCTGGCGTGGAGCTCGTGCTGCAGGAAGGGCTTTTCCTGTACTTTCCTCCCAGCATTTGCTCCTGTCAGGGAGCCAGCTGCGGGAGGGACAAGCTGTCCCTTCTCCAGATTCCAGTGGGCCGCCCCATGGCTCAGCGCCTGCTCGCCGGCTCCCCATCCAGTCATTTTTGACCAGGGGGAGGCGTATCAGGCCTTAGGGTCCTGTGCAGGGCTGGCCTCGTCTCTGCCCACACCACCTCCAGCAGCCTCCTGAGGTGGACAGAAGGATGTGGGACGCTGGTGCCCCCGGATGTGCCATGACCTGGAGAAGGACGCTGGCACATACACCCTTAATAAACTCTGAGTAACCTGAGGGTGGCCGTGGGCAATGGTAGTCATAAAAATAACTGCCACATGCTGTGCTTCCTGCCTGACCCGAACAAAGTGCTCGCCGTACATTAACTCATTTAATCCTCTTGACTCCTACACTGAGCACTCCCATTTTATGGACCAGGAACCCAAGGCACAGAGAGACTAAGTAATTTGTCCCAGGTCACACAGCAAGTAAGCCTTGGGGCCAAGATTCAGACCCATGTGAGAGCCAGGTTGCTGACCCTGTCCTCTGCCTTTTTGCTATGACCAGCCTCTGTCCTCACTGTTGCTGCCCTGTCCTAGAGGTGTCCACACACTCCACAGTCCATTGGGGACTCTGGTGCTGCCATGCGGCCACTCTGACATCACTCACTGTCCCCTCCTCTTCCCAGTTGTTTGTCATCTCACTCATGGGCTGGGCTTGGAATACCGCGACCATGTGCTGTGTGTCTGGGCAGCTGCCGCACCTCTGAGGGCGGTTCCTGGTCTCTGGAGAAGACCAGCGTGATGCCTTCCCCCGGGCCGGTCACTGTCGTGATGTGGTGCTGGCAGTGCAGCGACTGAGTCTGTGTCAGACGCCCCGTTGCTAGCGGCTCCCACTGTTTTTCCCGGACCTCGTCGAAGCGCGTGGTCTTTTGTGTTTTCCGCTACCACAGGGCGCTGGCACGGACGAAGCGTGTCTGATCGAGATCCTGGCTTCCCGCAGCAATGAGCACATCCGGGAGCTGAGCAGAGCCTACAAAGCAGGTGCCTGCTGTGCACGCAGAGCCTCTCTTCCCGCTGGCCTGGGCTGTACCCTCTCTGCACCCTAAATCCCTCCAATGTCCTTATCATGCACTTTCTGCCCCTCCCAGCCTGCTGGGTCACACTGGAGGCCCTGCCCTGCCTGCCGTTTACCTGAGCAAGTGACTAAGGTGGGGCGGGCCTGGGGGAGCCTAACTGCAGCTGTGACAGCCCCCAGGCCCAGGCTCGTGTGTCCCTGGGGGACCTCATGGGCCACGTGTCTCCTCTAGACCTGGACCCTGGGCCCTTCTGCTGCTGCTGCCCGGGGTGACCACATCTGCAGTGGGCACCGGGTGACCTTCCTGTGCCTTCCTTGCAGAACACAAGAAGACCCTGGAGGAGGCCATTCGCAGCGACACATCGGGGCACTTCCAGCGGCTCCTCATCTCACTCTCTCAGGTGCTTCCCCACAACAGGAAATCAGAGGCCAGGGGGTGGCGCAGAGAGGAAAGGGGGGAACAGGGGTGTTGTGATGCATCCCTCCAAGGAGTGGGCTCAGCCCTGCAACCTGCTGCTTTTCAGGGCAACCGAGATGAAAGCACAAATGTGGACATGTCCCTCGTCCAGAGAGACGTCCAGGTAAGTGAGTGGAGTGATCCCCCCACGCTCTTACTTCAAAGGAGGCGGTGCCCTGGGATTGAAAGAACTGTGGACATGGCACGGCTCTGCCGCTCATCAGCCATGACCACAAGCCGGTCACCGACCTTTTGGGGTTTGCTTTCTCCTCTTTGTAAGGGAGGAAAATACTGAACGCTGTTGCAGTTGATAAGTGACAGTTATGGGCGTGGGTCTCGTGACCGATGCCCTCCTGTGTCCAGGTGCTATACCATTCTGTTTGCATACTGCAGAATTGGCCTTCACCTGCTAAGCTTCAGAGGGCGGGAGCCTAGAAGCCAGCTGTCACCTTGGTGTGCAGCCTTAGACTTCTCCCCTGCCCTTTACCATTGCAGAAAAGGGGGAAGTCCAGGCAGCTCCCTGGAGTGGCTCCCTAGAGAAGTTTTTTTTTTTTTTTTTTGGTACCGGGGATCTAACTCACAACCTCATGCTTGCCATTGCCAGGCAGGCACTTAAGCCACTGAGCTAAATCCCCGGCCCCTCCCTAGAGAAGTTTGCATTTCCCAACTCCACTGTCCTGGCTGGAATGGAGCTGGGGTACCTCCCTTCCCCTTTATGGAGGGCAGAGGTCTTACACTGTCCCTCCTCTGTCCCTGACTGGCATCACCCTCACCTTAACATGCAAAATCCCTGAGCCCCTCTTGAGTGCCTGCATTGGGTACAGGACCCTTGAGTCCAAGGCTGCTGCTTGAGGCTTTGAAGGCCTTGTAGGGGCCACTAGAACACAGGGGTGCAAGTTGGCAAGTATTTTGAGCTCAAACTTTCTAAAGTTTAACGGGCAAGTGCAAATCGTGCCCCTTTGCAAACCTAGTTACTGGTCTAGGTAAGGAAACATACCAGATTAGGTGAAATCCCATATCCACAGCTGTGGTCTGTCAGTGTAGGAATGTTCATTATTTCACGTGCTCCTTCTCATCCCTAGAAAATCTGCTTCTCCAGGTTGAGCAGAGTGGATTCTATAGTCCTGCTGCTAAGTGCTCACCTCTGGGTGGTTAGCCCTGGCCCCTCAGCCCTACGGCCCACTCGTTTCCCACAGCACCCCACGTCAGCCTCGGTTATCCTGGTGTGAGCCACAGGATCCCCCCTTCCTGAGGGGATGTGGGTCGCTGACTTCTGGTTATGTTGTGAATGAGGCCTCTGAGGCTCCCACCACCAGGGCACTGGCCCCATTTCCTTCCCCTCTGCGGCTGGGGCCACGCGTGGCCCACCTCTTCTGGATGACCTGGGCCTGGGGCCTGGGACACAGCTGGCACTGCATATGCATCCTCCTCCTCATGTAGGAGCTGTATGCGGCCGGGGAGAACCGGCTGGGAACGGACGAGTCCAAGTTCAACGCCATTCTGTGCTCCCGAAGCCGGGTCCACTTGGTGGCAGGTAAGGCCATCCAGGCGTCCCCGGGCTGAGCGTGAGCTGAGCTCACTTTCGCCCCCTGCTGGTTACTTAGGATACCACCCAGGGCTTCAAGCCTGCAGGGGCTCTGGAGGAAGCCAGGTTAGGTTTGGGCCACTGCTGGCTGGCTGTGTGCTGGGGCACAGGCCCATGCAACTGGGAGTATCCTTGGAATGCTTTACCAGGGGCTTGACTGTGGCGTGACACAGCTGTAACAAATGCTTGAGTCCCAGGCACTGGGGAGCTCTGTCTGTGTGTCCATCCCAGAGTGGGGCTGAGGGCACAGTCGGGGGCAGCACCACAGTCCTGTCCTCACTTTTTCAGGGACAGGCAGGCGGCACACGGAGCAGCGTCTCTGTCAGGCGGTAACTCCTGGAGAGAGGGGTGGCAGCGCTGGAGTCAGGCAGGGTGCAGTCGGGCCAAGCCGGGGAGAAACCCGTGACGCAGTGCCCTGCAGTGGGGACCTGGAGAGGGCACCGTGAGGGGCTCTCTGGGAGGAGAAAGGCAGAGGCTGTAGAGTCCGGTGCTCACTGGGCTCTGAGTGGAGGGCAGTAATGCCTATCTTTTTGTTTTCGTTTTCATTTTCTTGAGACAGGTTCCCACTGTGTAGTTCAGGCTGGCCTTGAACTCCTGATGATCCTTCTGCCTCAGTCTCCTGAGTCCTGGGATTATAAAGCCTGTGTCACCATGCCCAGCTAGCTAGCCTGTGTTAAATATACTCAGAACACTCCTTAGCTGTAGTGGGGCAGAGTCATCTAGCACAGAGCCTAGTTTGTAACAGCGTTGAGTATTTCTGTAGTTTAGTGGGAGCTGTACTGAAAATGAAAAACAGAATGGTTGTTTTTTTGCACTTTGTAAAAAAAATCCTAAATCGTGGCTGCATATGGTGGTGTGTACGTGTAATCCCAGCACTTGGGAGGCTAAGGCTAGGGAATTGCTGTGATTTTGAGGTCCGCCAGGGATCCGTGGTGAGACTATCTCAAAAAACCCAAAACAACAAAACAAAACAAAATCGTAAGAGGAGGTCCATGTGTGTATGCGTATCCCTGATCTTTGGCTATTCTGATTTCCTCCTGTTATGTGGGGCACCAGCTTGGCCAGCTCAGCCCCCCTAACAGCCTCGTGCTAATGAGGTCTCCTTGTCTCCAGCTACAGTTTTATTCTGTAGTATCCGGGGGTAGGATCTTAACACTGATTTGGGGGGAGCTCAGTTTGTTCTGTGACATGTTTATCTGTCTCCCCACTAGTTTTCAACGAGTATCAGAGGATGACAGGCCGGGACATCGAGAGTAGCATCTGCCGGGAGATGTCAGGGGACCTGGAGCGGGGCATGCTGGCCGTGGGTAGGTGTCCCGGGGCCCGATGTGTGTTGCCAGCTGCTAGGGTGCTTCCCGTCCTCTGGTTGCGGGGTGGTGCACGGAAAGAACCTCAGGACCCCATATTGCCAGAACTAGAGAGTCCAAGTGCTGGGGCCTCATGCTGCTGCCCGGCCTGCTGAGAGAGCCGGACTGTCCGGACGGCTGCCTCTTGTTTATGTTCCCAGAAAGGCCCTGGAGAGGGGCGCTGCCGTGTGGGCACTGGTAGGAAGACATCCAGCCGCTCTCTCAGGAGGGTGACTCACATCCTGCCAAGTTTCCTCTAAAAATACCTCCCTGCAGGCACTTGTCAGATGTTTGTGATGGAAACACGGGGAAGATTTTTACTTGCAACAGCAAAACAAGCCCGTTCCAGGGAAAGCTGGCTGAGCTCTGGCAGCTGCAGCCTCCGAAGCAGGGCGCGGGCTCCGGGTCTGTCCCGCCGCGCACACTGGGGTCCTCGCTCTGTGGCTCTTGTCACTGCACCCTTCACCCATCTTGGAATGCCTTTTGCCCATTTTTTTCACAGCACTTTCCCTGGACAGACTAGTCCTCATTTCTCTGCACATCCCCTGTGGTGTGGCCTGAGCACTTCAGAGAGACATTGGTTTTGCTCCGCTGCTCTCTCCGTGGGGGTCACAGTGTCTGCAGTGGGCCCCTCCTATCTGTTTAGCAACACAGTTCTTCGGCGCTCAACATTCCTTCCCTCCGGGCCCTGCTTTGCTTCTCAATCCTTTTATCACGGTGGCTGCCGGGAAAGAGAGTGGATTGGTGTTCAGCTCTGAGTGTTCCTATTCTAAAGAGCTGGACTCACAACCATGGGATGATTAGCCTGGAGGCGGGAGTGTGGGGGTGAGGAGATGGATGCGGCGGTGGCCTCCTAGGTTGAGAGTTTCCTGAAGATCTAGTTATGCTGTGTTTCTCTCTGGCAGTGAAATGTCTCAAGAACACCCCAGCCTTCTTCGCTGAGAGGCTCAACAAGGCCATGCGGGTACGTAGCACAGCAGGTGGCCCCACTGTGACTGGGGCCACCGGGTGCGTGTAGCAGGCTTGGGAGGGCCACGCTCAGCCTGGAGTCTGAAGCTGTGATTGGGGAGGGGCAGGGCTGGGGAGCTGGGGGCGTGGCCTGTTGCTCATGCCCCTGGGTGGACTCTTTAGGGAGCAGGAACAAAGGACCGGACCCTGATTCGCATCATGGTGTCCCGCAGTGAGACTGACCTTCTGGATATCAGAGCAGAGTACAAGCGGATGTATGGCAAGTCGCTGTACACCGACATCACGGTATGGGCCCTGGCCGCCTCCTGTGACTCACACACTGTACCTGTGTACCTCCAGGCACTCCTTTCCCCTCCCCTCTGTTTTTTCTCCTCCCCTCCCCTTTCTACCTTTTCCGCTCATCCTCTTTGGAATAGCCATGCACTTGGCCTCTGGGCGGCACATGGGTGCTGTGCTGATGGACCGCAGGTCTGTTCTTTTTTCAACTTCCCACATTCATGCAGTTGCTCCCAAGCAGACTGTCAGCTCCTGAGGCTGGAGCAGGCCCTTGGTGCTGCACCCTTGGCCTCTTGGACCCCTGCTGCTCAGTAACTGCATGGGGTGTCCACCCAACAGCATTCACAAAATTTCGGGGCCTCTCCTACCTTGGCCATGGCCTTCGGAGCCCTGACCACTCTGACGTGTGATCTGTCAGCCAGAAATCCTGTCCTAGAGGCTTCCTAGAGCCCGTATGTGGCTCACCGATTTCCTATAAGGAACAGGAAGGCAGCAGCTCAGTGTCAGGGCCTGTGGGCTCACCCAGGAGTCTGGCTTTTCTGCTTGCTAACTGTGTGGTCTTGCACCTGGCTGGGCCCCACACCCATTGTGTTGAAGATGAGGATAACCATAGTTCCTTCCTAGAAGGACAGTGAGAATTGGATGGGAGATCTACACTGAGTGACTAGCAAACACGGGCTGCTATTGGGTCACTGGACCAAGGGCAGGCTGTCTGTGCTCTTTCTTGTCTGACTGGACGGACAGTGACATCCTGAACTCACCTGAACTTTGAAATTGAAAAAGTCACTGGGCCCACATCCTCATTCCAGACTCACTAGTGTGTGACACTGTTGGGCTGCCCTTCAGGAAAAGTGACTTTCCATTTGTGTGCTGCAAAGATGTTGCCGTGATTAGCAGGGAATTTGTAATTAGAGACAAAGCAGCTCCTGAGTGCCAGCCGGCTGTGCTGTCTACAAGGAGCCGTAGGCCTTGCCCCCGAGAGCCAGGGTGGGAGGAAATACTGGGAATCAGCCACCAATAGTGACTGCAGAGGTGTCAGACAGGGCAGAGCTCCCAGAAACTTGGTGGCTCAGGTGACAGCAGTGTCCTCCATTGCATGGCCATGGAGACAATGTGTCTCCAAGCAGGACACATTCTGCATTTTGCTAGAACTCCACAAATGCCCGGGGAGAGGAATATGGGTCAGCCCCAGGTAGTGTTTTAAAGACCAACTTTAAATTTTGTTGTGGCGACGTATTTACTTTTGATCACTGGTGCAAGCGCAGCTTTCTGTTTTTTAGCAGGGGCTTGGGAGGGGCCGAGGTGCACATCCCGAGGTTCAGGCCACCTGTTGGAGACAGCTGGGGAGAACATCTGTCTACCTTGGGGTCTGCCTGTCTGCAAAGGCACTGGAGCCGGCAGAAAATCAGGAGGCAGAAAGTGGTCCTACCTCGCTTAACTGATGTCCTTGTTCCTATGACCAGGGAGACACTTCTGGGGACTACAGGAAAATCCTGCTGAAGATCTGCGGTGGCAACGACTGAGCAGTGACTGGCGGCTCACTTCTGCCCCCTGCTGGCAATGCAGTGCCAGGATGAGGCCAAATGATTGTGTCTCACAAATCCAGCCCAGTAGCCCCGAGGCGCACACATCTGTCCCTAGAGCCTTGGCCTTGTCCTGCCCTGCCCTTCTTGGCCCGACACCCTGATTAAGGGCCGGCTTGTGGCTAGTGCTCCGGCAGGCATCGAGCCTTCTCCTCCCACTCCCTGCTGCCTCAGGCTATTAGAGTAGCTCTTTTATTTCCTGATTTGTGCAATCGTTCCTCATTGCTTGTGGCTAAGATTCTCAGCATCAGTTTAGTTGTATAATTTTATATTCTTACTTGGATGCCTGTTTTCTTTTTTTAGCCATCATTGCCTAGCAGATGCTCATTAGTCTGTGTACCAATACACATTTCTGGTGAGAACCACGAACCTCACCGAGGGCCTGCAAGTGTAATATCTACATCTGGTGAGACTATATCATGAGCTTTATGTTTGCCAAACACTTATATTTTGAGAAAAACTGAAAAAGCCCAGACAGTCATTTCTTCCAGCTCCCATGCAAAACCACAAGGCAAAAGCCTGTTCCCGGCCAGTGACAGGGCTCCTTGTACTTTGAAATGTGCCTTAAACCTGAATGTCTGTAGCCAAAAACTGTTTCCAAATTAAAGTTGGCCAGCTCTGGAATGTTCTGGAAATATCGTCCTGGTGCCAGCTTGTTTTCTTCCGTTTCAGGACCCGGGGGTTCTGCCTTTTTAGCCAGTAAAATCCACACAACTTGAATCCACACAAGTTGGGGTTTGGAGACCCAGAGCGTGGCCCACTCATGGAGACTGGCATAGAGACAAGAGAAGGAGCCCCCCCAAAGCACGCCGAAGGCCAAGCGCTGATGGCACAGGGATCGCAGGCCTCTGAGAGTGAGCAGGGAGGGCATAGTCTGCACCCAGGTCCTGCAAAAAGGGCACAGGTCAGTGCCTTGAGTCAAAAGAGAACACTCTGCATGTTAGGAGAGGGGCCTCCAGAAGGGACAGGGTCATAGGAATCACCGTGTCGTATCCAGAAGCACAGCGCTGGGCCCGCTGAGTGCAAGGCTTCACCCTCTTCCTTCCTGACCTCCTGTGTCGAAGAGTCAAGAAACAGGAGAATCCAGAGAGACTCGGCTAGATTGAGCCTGCAGGGCCCTGGCACGAAGCCAGGCAGGATCCTGTGTGCAGGGTGGACATCTGCTTGGGGACATGGCCTGACATCGCTGGCCCTAAGCAATGAGAAGGGGAGTGGCAGCCTGAAGGCTCCATGGAGCACTCAGGAGCTGGGCATTAGCCCCGTCCGGCTGGACCTACCTTCCTGAGCTGTGACTGACATGGGTGCTGGCATGGGTCTCAGCCTCGGCATCCATGCCTGGGGCCTCTAGAGCCAGAGCTCAAGCTGAGGTTCCACCCCTGCTGGTCTGCAGGAAACCCCCTGCTGGGGCAGGCCTTTGTCCACGGGGTACCAGCTGGGATTTCTGTAGTGGGGTGGACTGCCAAGCATATTGCAACGTGTCCTGATCTCAGGCTGGCCCTGGTGCCTCCTGAGCTGTGATAGGGCCCCGAGCTGATGTGCTCTGATGCGATTGTGATTGTCCTGTGACATTGCTTTTCCTTCTATACCTGAGTTCTCAGCTTGGTGCCCAGCCAGCAGCATTGAGATTGTAGATGCATTTGCGTTGGCCTCCAAGAGAATTTTCAGGAATTTGAATTTGTTGCCAACATGTAAGCACTGGGAGCTTTAATGTTTTAAAAATCTGTAATTCTGGTTTGTTTTCAACACATACACACACACAGGGAAAGCGCGAGAGAAAGAGATTGATTGTCCCTGGGCCTGCATTTCTGCTGGCTCTCCCTGCCTTCCAGTACCTCTGATTACCCTCTTGATCATGCCCAAGGAACACAAGCTGTCTTAGTCACTTTCTTGTTGCTAGGACAGAGTACTCAACACCCACAACTTAAGGAGAGGTTTGTGTTGGTTCATGTTTCAGTCCATAGCTGGTGGACTCCGGTGTAGGCAGAGGGGCCTGACTGGGGAGAGCTGCTCACAGCATGATGAAGGAAGCAGAGAGTGAAGGGAGAAGCTGGAGAAAGGAGGAAAACCCAAGCAATGACCCCCAGTGACTTCCTCCTCTGACCAGACCCCACCTCCCAAACGCAAGTCAGTTGTACTGCCCCCATAGTCCAGTCACTCCAAGCACATGAGGTGCTGGGGACCATCTTAGATCTAAACAATAGCATTCTACTTCTGACCTCATGCATATTTCTTTGTGCAAAATACATTTAGTCCATCTCTAACCACTGCTAAAGTCCTAACAGTTCCAGCACTGCTGAGAAGTCCGAGCCCAAAGCCTCCTCTAAGATGTAAGGAAAACCCTCAGCTGTGAGTCCCTGTAAAAGTTAAAAGGAGACACTGCTGACAAACAGTGGCACAGGATAAACATTCCCATTCCAAAAGGGAGAAATAGGAGCATAAAAATGAGTAGGACCAAAACAAGACGCCAAAGCCCAACCCAAGCGCAAACATTAAATCTTGTAGTTTCTTGTCCAGAAAATTGTGGCAAGATACGAACTGCAAATAGCTTATGGGGTTCCACCACTACAGCATTGCCAGTTACTGCAGTCTTAATGGCTTCTTTCTTGGGCTGCCTTTGCTCACTCCTTGCAGGTTTCCTCAGCCCCTGTAATCCTCCCGTCTCCCGTAATCCTCCCGTCTCCCGTAATCCTCCTGTCTCCAACTTCCTGAGATCTCCATTGTACTTTCAGCCTCACTCTCACAGTTGCAGACACTGTCCTCTAAGGCCTCCGAGCCTCCCAGGCCTTCTGAAATCTGGGTGGAAGCCACAGATCTTGCATTCTGCACATCTGTAAAACAAGCACCACGTGGATGACACCAAAGCCTGTGACCAGCTCAAGCAGTAGCTGGGCCCTCTTGGGCCATTGCTGCAGAGGCTTCTGAGTACCAGGTTGGATGAACACTGAATCCAATCACAAAACAATTTTTTAAGGCAACTTTTCTCAAGCAGGGTGTCCTGGGACTCTCTTCTCAAAGCAAGATGTTACTCTTTTGCAATTTTGAGCCTCTCTGTTTCCTGTGATGCCCTTAAGTCATCCTTCCTAAGTCCTGATGCAAAGTACTTTACCTTCTTTTTAATATTAATCTTTTCAGCAACCAGGGTCTCCTTGTTCCTACTTCATAAGCATTTCTTTTCTGGTGAAACCAAAAACTTTTTTTTTTGAGATAAGGTCTTGCTATGAAGTTCCAGCTGGCCTTGAACTCACTCTGTAACCCAGGCTGGCCTCAGACTCACAGCGATCCATCTGCCTCAGCCTCCTGAGTGCTGGGATTACAGGCATGTGCCACCATGCCTGGCCCCAAAAACTTCTAAAATGTGCTTTTAACTCTTGATTTTCAGTATAAATCTGCTAAAGCCCCAATACTACCTATGCTATAGCCTCAACACTGGACTGCCTTGAAAATTCCTCTGCCATATTAGTTTGCCACCCTTAATCTCAGTCTCTCATAGAACCTCAGGGAGATTAACAAACTATAGACAAATTATCTGTCACAGCAAACACATATGGCCTGGAGTCCAACTGCCAATAAAGTTATTCCCACTAGGACTTTGCAAGCCTGATCTTTTCCATCTGTTTTTCTTTTTTGCAGCATTCTGGGCTTCTAGTCAACTGACTCCAAAGCAGGACGGCATGACAGAAGGCCATGGTAGCCAGGAAGCAGAAGGAGAAGGGAAGAGCTATTAAAGGAGATATGCCCTTCTAGACCAGGCCTCCAGTACTCGGTCTCCTCTATCCAGACCCCCCTCTCCCCAGATAACAAGCCAGCTGTAATCCCCCATAATCCAGTCACCTTCCAAACACGAGGCTTTGGAGGTCATTTTAGGTGCAAGCCATAAAACAACCCATCGTAACTAAGGGTGAGAAGACTGTAAATTGTGCTTTTCTGTGGGCAAAAAGGCAGCTACAGTCTTCCAAAATTCCTGGGAGATGAGCATCAACATTGTTGACTGCTAGGACAAAAAAGATGGAGAGGAAGACATGCAACCCTACCCTACACATCATCTTTCTGTCTTGTGAAGATCTCTAGGCCATGTCTGTGGTACACATGTCTCACGTCTGAAATAGCACCCAGAGACTGAGGTGCTGGATGGATTCATCTCAGATTGCGTTTTCAGCAACTGTGTTCACTGCTAAGCTGAGGGTGAGGAGTGGGGCATTTGTCTCAGGTGCAGAATGTAAAGGAGGTGCCCCGGCACACTCATCTTGGGCGAGGTGGGGGACAAGCCCTAGTGTGCATCAGGATTGTCAGGAGCTTGTTCTGGAGTAAGTCCTGGGCTCTGGCCTCACAGATTCTAAGAGGTATGGGGACCGGGCAACTCTGTTACCTGTAATCCAGTGCTGATATATACCACTGAGTGGGGGCAGAGAGCTCCCTGAGACTACAGGTGACCATGCAGAAGGCAGGTAAGCAGATGGCAGGGTGTACCTGAATTCAGTCAGGTGACGGGAGATAGGGCACTCTAGCTTGGGAAAGAGACTCTGGAAGATGAGCCTTTGCAGGTGTCCATGCTTAAAGCAACAGCTGAGACCTCCACTGTGTCATCCTCCATTAGCCCCAGCAGGGAGATAGATAGTCCTAGCCTTAGGACATGGGCCCTTGTTTCTTCAATTGGCTCTTTCCCACCCTAGCTGATAGTGCCTGGGGTGTAACCTGGAAACAGACATCAAACTAAATATGTTATCCCCAGCAGACAGGCTTACATTTTCATGCCATGTGCTTCTTTAAGGGACATGGGTATCATTACTCAGTTCCCCACCAGGTATAATGGCAGCAATCCATGCAGGGTCTCGTCTCAGTATAAGAATCAAGCTCCCCAGCTGTACTAGGGACTCTCAGCTATAGCTCCTGCTCATTAAGAACCTGCCCCCTTGGCCTACTACAGTGTCTACCCTGAGCCTGGTTCCTTCTGCCATACACTGCTGTCCTGAAGCAGAAAGGATTGCACTGGGCATCAAGCATCTCTATTCCAGTGCCAGCTCAGCCAAAGATTTGCCTTGTGATCCTGGAGAAGTAATCTCTCTTCTTGGGCCTTTGTAAAATGAGCAGAAGACTCAGAGCTTCATAAATTTTAATGGGGTCAAAAAGGGTGTGGCAGAGAACTCCCAAAGTCTGTTCCTCTACAATGGGAGGACATAAGCTATCAAAAATGGTCAGAGTCTCCTTTATTAACACACAGAAAATAATTGAAAGTTTAATGACCAAATGCATAAGAAAAGGCTAAGTCCTGCAAAAGAACTTTGCTGAACTCTAGCTTATCCCAGTGGTATCACTCTGTCTGTTTGGTTTGGCAGCAGCAGCAAAAACAAAATCCTGATTTCCATGTAACTTCTTGTGCTGCAGGAACACAGTGGACCTTGTTCTTGAGAATTATTATTATACTATACTTATTATTATTATACTCATCTCAGATGATGTACTTCCATTTGGTCAAATTTGGAACTCTCCCAGGTTGAAGTTGGCAACTTGGAGAGGCGGTATTTCAAATCCACTGTTAACTACTGTTAACTGTTAACTACCTCTGCCTGGGGGAAGACACAACACCCGGGCCTACAAAACAAATTGAACAGTGTGGGTAGGAAAGACTGGGGAATGAGGTACTTTACAGAATAAAGGCTTTGAAGAGCTCCCATATGTTTTGGGGAATACTGAGAGGGTCCTACCTGTCACCTGTGGCTGAGCTTTACTTTCTGAATAAGCAGGAAGAGAAGGCTAAGGCAGAGTCAGAGCCTGGCAGAAAAGTGTGCTCCAACATATCTGTAAGGTCTGAGAGGGTTGGTGGTGGTTGTTCAGATGTTAGGAAAATTTGTTCAATCACTGAGCATGAATCTAACAAAAGAGATAATTTAGTGGCCATGCATAACAAAGAATATAAACTTAAGCTGGGCAGGGTGGTGCATACCTGTAATGTTAGCACTTGGGAGGCTGAGGCAGGAGGTTACCTGTAAGTTCAAGACCACCCTAGGGTACATAGTCAGTTCAAGGCCAGCCTGAATTACATAGCAAGACCCTGTCTCAAAAAATTTGTTTTCTATCAACTTCAAATTGTCTTTAAAAAGTCACTAAATAAACTATCACAAATATAATAAACAGCAACAAAAGAATGATTTCCTAAGTTGCCCCATAAACAGTGTACAAAATGTCCAGTTTTTAGCCATGTATGGAAGTGTATGCCTATAATACCAGCAATGTGGGAGGCTGAAATTATAGAAGGATTGCAAGTTCAAATCTAGCATAGGCAATTTAGGAAGACCTTGTCTCAAAATTTAAAAAAGTATTTATATAAAAAAGGGCTGGAGGAAAAGCTCAGCATTATAGGGTTCAAGGCCCAGTATTATCATAAACAAATAATCTGGTTTTCAACAAAAAATTTTTAGGCATGGAGAGAGACAAGAAAGTATGGCTTATATGCAGGACACAAGAAATCTGTTAATGGAAAACAAGGAAATCTCAAATATCGGACTTACTAGACAAAAACTTTAAATCATGGGTATCCAACCTTTTGGCTTGCCTGGGCCACGTTAAGTGATGAGGAATTATCTTGGGTCACATATAAAATATATACTATAGTTAATTTATGTTAATAGCAAACCTTTATTCTTACACACACACACACACACACACGCACACGCACACACACACACACTTGGGTCTTCCCAAATTGCCCTAGATGGACCCAAATTTGTGACCCTCTTGCTTTAGTCCCCCAGAGGTCTGGAATTACAGACTTGTACCTTCATGCCTAGCTTCCTTTTTCAATCTGTTAACATTAAATCACTGTAAAAATAATACAATAGTTATTTTAATAATTATGTAAGAAAACTTACATATCTGTTTGCAACAATAGAGGCCTGTTGTAACATGTACACACAAGCATGGGTAGGTTGAGATACTACTCTTGGTAACTGCAGCATTTACTCCTGAGTTGTACAAATGCATGTAACACCCGACACACGCAGGTTTGGGTCACACAGAGTTAACACTGCACTGTGACCTTCCCTACACAGCCTTCCATTGTCACCTAGTCTGTGCCAGGCACCAACCGATTGAGGCATGGAAACTATTGCTAAAAGTCATGTAAAATTTTATCTTATGGGGTTACATTACTAGCTTTTCATGCCTGTGTTAAATCAGTTGTAAAAAGAAACTCAGCTGAAGGAAGCCATGAAGAAAGAACTAAAGAAATCCAGTAGAACCCAATGGAGATTATCAATAAAGAAACGAATTATAAAAAGGATTGAAATTAGAACTGTACAGCTGAAAAGCATAATAACAAATGTAAAACTCACGAGAGGGGTTCAATGGAAGTTTTTAGAAGAAAGAATAAAGAATCAGCAAACTTTAAGATCGATCAGTTGAGAGTACCCAGTCTATGGAAAAGAAAGGAAAAAAAAATTAAAAACTAAACCTAAGAGACAGATGGGTCACTATCAAGTTTACCAGTGTATACACAATGGAAATCACAGGACAGGAAAAAGAAAATATAAAAAATATTTTGAAAAAGAATGAGGCCGGGGATTTAGCTCAGTGGCTTAAGTGCCTGCCTGGCAAGCGTGAGGTCATGAGTTCGATCCCCGGTACCAAAAAAAAAAAAAAAAAAAAAAACAACAAAAAAAAGAATGAATGAAAACTTGCAAATGTCATGAAAGACATTAATATTCATAGCCAAGACTCAATAAATAGGATAAAGTCAGACAGATTCACACTAAGACACAATATAACCAAACTGTCCAAAGGGAAAGACAAGGACCAGGAGAATCTTGAAAGCAGAGAAATAATTTCTTCTGTGCAAGGGATCTTCATGAAGATTGATGGTCATTTTTTCCCCACAAAAAACATGGCAGTCAGAAAGCAATAGGATGACACATTCAGTGCGCTGAAAGAAAAACTGTATTGGCCAAGGCTCCTATATCTGGCAAATTATCCTCCAAAAGTAAAGAAAAAATTAAGACACCTGAGATAAGCAAAGACCTGTTGCCAATTAGACTTGCCATACAAAAATTGCTAATGCATATCAAACTGAAAGGTTCCTGGATGGTAACTGAGATGTACGTAAAGACATAAAGAACACCAATGGAGGTAATGATATAGGTAAACAATGAAAGTATTAATGTGTGTTTTGATTTGGAACTACTCTTTTTCTCTACATGCTTCAAGGGACAATCATACCAAACAATAATTATACTGATATCAGTGGGCACAATATGTATAAAGTTGTATTTTAGGACAGTACAACATAAGGATGGGTGATGGAGGAATATAGAAACACAGTTCTTGTATACTATTAGAACATTGTGTTAACTCAAACTAGATTGTTATGAAACAGGAGGTTAGTTATAATCACACGAATCACTCACAAAATAAATAAATAGGGACATAAGTAAGAAAAGGATAAAAACAATGTATTGAAAACCATCTGTAACACCAACTATGACATAATAGAAGAACTGACGAGCAATTCTGATTATGTAACACGAATTAGCTGAGCAGGATGGACATATTTGTAATCTCAGCACTTGGGAGGGTGAGGCAGGAGGATTGCTATGAGTTTGAGGCCAGCCTGAACTACGTAGTGAGATCGCTCAAAAAAAAAATAGTAGCATTACTTTAAAAATACATGGAATGAACTCCAATTAAAAGATAGACATTGGCAGAGCTGATAACAGATTTTTCCTAGACTCAGCTACTAAGTCAGGAATGCGAGGGGAACATTGCCAGTAAACTTACAGGAATAAGAGAAAGGTTAAGACAGTACTGCAAACAATTGTGTGCCAACTCTTAGACAGTCTAGAGCAAATGGATAAATTCCTAGAAACACAAAAATGATCAAAATTGACTCAAGAAAAGAAAATAGAAAATCTGGGTAGATCTATAACAAATACGGAGATTAGGTTAGTGGGTAAAGCCAAGCCCAGATCCAGATGGCTTCCCTGGTGAATTCCATCACACGTTTAAAGAATAATGAAAAACAGTCCTTCTCAAACTCTTCCAAAATAAATAGAAGAGCAGAAGAAAACACTTCCTAATTCATCCTATAAGACCAGAATTATCCTGATACCAAAGCCAAGGACATTGCAAGGAAATTACAGACCAGCAGCTCTCAGAATATAGGTGCAAAAATCCTTAGCCAAACACTAGCAAACCAATCCAGCTACATATTAAAAGGACTGTATTGCATGACAGAAATGCCGGGATCATTCAATGTATGAAAATTAACCAGTGTCACGTGCTACTAATGAAGCAGGGGTGGGCTACTGCCTGCGTGTAGTTCTAGCTATTTGGGAGGCTAGGGCAGAAGAGAGGCAAGTTTGAGACCAGCCTGGGGAACACAGTGAGACTTTGCTTCTGAAATGAAATGGAGTGAAACGAAATGGGAACCACACTCCCATCCTGGGCATTATCATCTGCATTGTTTTCTAATGCAGAGAAAGCATTTGAGAAATTCAACACTCTTTAAAATGCTCAAGTATCTAAGAATAGAAGGGAGATTTCTCTGTCAGATAGAGGGCATCTGTGAAAACTCCCATGCCTGACTCCTCCAGTGGGTCTGTAAAATGGCACAGTTGCTGTGCAAAACAGCTCAGTGGTTCCTCCAAAAAGTGGAAAGTTTCTTTCCACCTATCCAGCAACTTCATTCCTAGGCATACACTCGGGAGAAATGAAGTCATGTATGCACACAAGAACCTGTCTATGGATGGTTCATGACAGCATCACACATGACAGCCAGAAAGTGCCAACAGCCTGTCATGCTCTGAGGGACGGAGAGTGTTCTGTACACACTGGAACATAACTCGACCATGAACAGGAATGAAGAACTGACAGAGACTAAGACGTGAATGAACCATATGCAGCGCAAGAAGCCAGATATAAAAGGTCACATTTTGCATGGCTCTGTTTACATACAGTGAGGAATACAGGCCAGTCCATCATAACAGAAAGACTTGTGGGTTCCAGGATGGTGGCACACAACATGGAAAGTGATGGTTTAATTGACCCAGCGTTTCTTTTTGGGTTGATAGAAATGTTTTGGAATTTAAGATTGTTCATGTACTGGAAGCCACTGATTTTGTAGTTTTAAATGGCTAAAATTGGGGAATTCGTTACGTGAATGTTGTTGCAATAGGAATTTTTAAAAAGCGGCTGGGGATATAGCTTGGGATAGAGTGGAACTCAATCCCCAGCCCAGTAGGTGAGAGGTGGAAGGGTGGGGGGAGCACGCAGACCTCTGGAGATCCAATCAAAGTGCAGATTTGGGTTCAAGAGGGCTGAGGGGAGGGGTCTCAAGAGCTGGCATTTGTGACAAGCATTCAGGTGGCGCTATTGCCCCTCTTGGCTCGGGTCCAGTAGCAAGGTTGTGTCCCCTTAGGAGACTGACCACAGTGTCCTGCCTCTGGATGACCCCTGACCCGTCTGTCCCTATAAAGAAGTAGGCTAAAGCACAGATGGCCAGAGGCATGGATCTCAGCCTGGAGGGGGATGGGGCCTTAGGGCGAGGACCCCAGGGAGGAGGGCTGTGGTTATGGGGTGATTCTGTCAGCAGACACAGCAGACCGGAGGAGTAACTTTTATTGCACGCAAAAGTGGGGAAGGAAGGCATGACTCTGTCATCAGAGGGGTGCTGTCCAATGGGCATCACCTCCAGCAGCTGGGCTCAGAAGTGATCTGGAAGAAAGGGGTGGCCCAGCGTGGGTAGCTGGGTGTAGCGAAGGCCCCTCGTCCCCGGAGCCCAGCAGCTTGCCCCGACCAGGGCGGGGGTGGTGGTGGAGTGGGTGAGGAGCTGAGGTCCCGGAAAAGAGGCGCACGGAGGAAGTAGGGGACAAGGTCACCGGTGTCCACCAGGAGGTGCCATCTTCCTTAAGGCAGTCTCAGGTGCAACAGGAGGGGGGTCTAGAGAAGGGAGATGGAAGGAGACAGAGCCGAGAGGGCATCTCCAGCAAAGGAAGGCTGGGCTATTGCCCCAGAGTGACAGGCCTAGGGGGTGCCCTCTGTGCCCAGCCACTCACCATCCCCGAGGAGGTCGGGGGCCGGGCTGAAGGGCGTCGAAGGCAGGTTCCACGCCAGCTCCTCCAGCAGCCCCAGCAGGCTTTTCACCTGGGCCTCCAGGTGCTCTGTGGTCTTCTCCACCGTCTGCAGGGGAAGGAGGGACAGAGTCGAGGATCAGAGGGGACAATCTTCCCAGGTGGCAGCACCCCAAGAACCACGGTGTGCAGAGGGAGGGGACTGTGCTGGGAGTCTGGGTCCTCCTCGACCAGCTCTACCCTCCCTGCCTCAGTCTCCCCAGAGGAAGGCATCCTGGGGGCTCGCCCTTCAAGCCCCTCTCTGTCTGGCACTGGGCGGTTTTAATCTCACACTTGCACCGGCATCTCAGAAGCACCAGTTTTCCTATGGGACCGCACAGCCTGAGCTCACATTCCTTCCGCTGCTCTGCCCCCTGGTGGCATTTCTAGGAAAGAGCAGGTCTGGGATTTTGACATTTTTTTCCCTTTATTCAGTTTCTAGGGGATTTTTTGCACCATTGACCTTGTGGGCATCTGATGCGACTTACAGAACTCTTTAGATGCAAAAACTAAAACATAGAGGACTAATAAGTATATCAAATACTTCATAACATTATTCAAGTGTTAAAATTAAAATTTTGATGTTATTTATTAACATTAAATAACATGACTTAACATCAGGCCTCATTGAGGTCATTCTGGCCCCACGAGGATTGAAAATGACATTGTGAGATATTCAGAACAATAATGTGATGAAATCTGTGATTTTTGCCATGGTACTGGTAATGCTACTATGGATTGGAAAGGCACTTTTCAATGAAATGTTTATGACATAAAGATATAAACCTCCACAAGCTTATAAACCCCAATTTTTGAGTTATGGCTATACCATAAAACATGATGGTCAAATTTTCACCTGCTCTAACTTTGGAGAGGCGGAAGGATGGGTATCAGCGAAGCTGCAGCAAAGGCAGGTAGCTAGAGAGCTGGTCATCAGACAGCCAGGTGAGGGAAAAGGGGTGTTTAACACAGGGGTCAGAATCAGCCTGGACCTCCCAATATTGCAAAGGAAGGTGGCATCTGCACCCCAGAAATCCATCAGCAAGGCAGGTGGTCCCAAAGATTCCTGTCCCAGCCCCATTTCAAGTTATTACCTCCTCCATGACATCTAAACGACTCTGGACAGCCACAAGTCTGTCACAGCCTGTGCTCCAAGCTGGATCTCCTTGGGAGGCGCTGAGGGGCTCAGCAGCTGTGGGGAAACAGGTCTTGTCATCGTGGGACCCTCGGTTTCCCTTTAGCCCAGAGACTCTCACAAAATCCTGGGTGTAAGTGAGGTGGGTCCTGACACAGCCCTAAGGCCAGCAGCGATTATTCACTTGACTCCATGGCCACGGCCACCTACAGAGCCAAGGGGCTTCAGTCATGAGGCAATGCCTGGGCCAGGTAAGGTCAGCAAAGGAGGTTTAAGCCCAGGAGATACGCAGAGGCAGGAGATTCCAGGCCCCTTGGGCTAATGCTCCTGAAAGTGTGAGGTAGCTAGCAGATGGGACAGGGATCCTTGATCCTTGATCCCTGATCTTGGCATCAAAGCAAAGGGTATAACTGTACCCCAAGACCTTCATCAGTCAAGTTCAGAGCTCAGCGGTTTATTTCAGTGGATGAACGTTCTGAATTTTTAAATGCAGAGAATGGACTGGGGGCAACCGGAAGTTGCTACAGTAATCAGGATACAAAGTGATGGTGACAGACAGCACCAAGAGGAATAGAGGGGAAGAAAACGCGTGGGGATGTTAGCTGCCTGTTAGCACTGATCACACCGGCATGTGATGGGTGTTAGCGTGCCCCATGTAAGGTAAACACTAAGCAGTATGTTAACTCAATTAGCTCCCCAAGAGCCCATCTTAATCACCTGTTTACACGCAGGGAAGTTGAGGATTGAAAATGACATTGTGAGAGTGAAATGCTATGTTCGATGTCACACTGCCAGGAACTACAAGAGCTGAGATTGTGGTGCTAGAGATTGAAGCCAGAACCTTTGCACTGAACTACATCCCCAGTCCTTTTAAAATGTTTCAACAAATTGCCCACTCTGGGAACTTTTGATTCTCCTGCCTCAGTTTCCCAGGGTGCTGGGATTATAGGTGTGCACCATCACACCTGGCCATACGTACAAACCCTTGATCTATCCTTTCCATAGCCAACCTTGATTCCTCCTGGCACCAAAGCCTTCACAGCAGAAACCTTAGAGCCTTGTTCTGAGTGCATTTTGCAGGGTTCGTAGCTCTGAGACGCTTGGGGCTTTAGAGTCAGCTGGACCACTGGAGAGCACTGACCCTCAGGAAGCAGGGTGCTGTCCCAGAGATCTGCAGAAACAAAGAGCTAACAGATCCTGCAGAGAGTGATAAGGGCAGCATGGTCTAACGTAGGAGGGTGGCAGCCTGAAGAGGCCTGGAAAAGACAGCCACAGAGAATTGAAGCCCATGGGGAGAAAGAAGAGAGAGACTTCAGTGCAGAGGAAGGAGGTAGCAAGGGGCACTTTCTCCCTGAGCCCTGACTCATTGTGTGGGAAAGCCAGCTTGAACCTGCAGATGCCTAGTGGCTGCTGGCTACCGCAGAGGCCTCCACAGAGAAAGGCACCAGAAGATGGGAACAGTGGACACAGCAAACTACAGTAGCGGAGGAGATCTTCATGTTGAGATGTCGCCCAGGAGGGGGCGACTGGCCGGTAGTAAGGCCATTTTCACTATATTGGTCCCTCCTACCCAAGAACAAGGGATATCTTTTCATTTTCTGATATCCTCTTTGATTTCTTTTTTTTTTTCCCCCAGTGTACTATAGTTTTCAATGTAGAGGTCTTTTACTTTTGTTAGACTGATTCCTAGGTATTTCATTTTTTTATGCTATTGTGAAAGGTGTTGTTTCCCTAATTTCTCTCTCAGTCAGTGTGTTTTTGTGTATAGGAATGCTACTGATTTTTGAGTGTTGACTTTGTATCCAGCTAAGAGATTGAATTTGGTTATTAAAGCTAATAGTCTTTTGGGGGATTTGGGGAGCCTTCTATGCACAGTATCATGTCATCTGCTATTAGATACCCCTGCAGTAGGTTGTGAATCTTCTGCTTGGATTATTGTGCTCAGTGCAAAAGAAAGAAAAGAGCAAGAGACAAGAACTGCAAAAGAGAGGACTCTGGGATGATTGATGTCCTCTGGGGGTGAACACCCCACGTCTCCAGCTAGCCACCATTTTATTAGCAGTGCAAGATCAGCGGGTGGAAACTCAGATGCTGGAAAACTTGCTTTTGAAGCTTGGCCAGGAAGGCAGGAAGCTCCGATCACCAGGCCGAGAGAAGGGTTACTTTGTCAGCTCTGTTTTCTTAGGAGCTGGAGAAACACAGCAGTGCTTGTAGCCGGAGGGACAGGAGGGAGACTGAGGAATGTGTTTCCTGAGGAGACGGAGGCCAAGAAATGTAGGGGTGATCCATGGAAGGAGAACAAAGAGGGCGGGTGAAAGCAGGGAAAGGTAAATTTCCTAGAGGGCCCCTCAGTGGCCTAAGTGGGGATCTTCTGCTGGAAATTCATGGTGGGAGGGGAGACTGTGGCCAAGTTTTGAGGCGTCCTGGGAGTGCACTGTTAAAACAGTAACCATAGTGGTAATAGTTACATGCGGAAATCAGCAAACGCTTTTGTTCTTTAAGAGCCGCTTTATCAGGGTGGATCGAGAGGGGAAGAGGGGTACAAAGAGGGTGTCAGAGGGGACATGGACAGTAGCAGGTGATGGGGGACTGCACAGGTGGGCCGATGTCACTGACGGGTTGGTCGGCATCTGTTGGTAGAGTCTGGCTCTTGAATGTCCCTGAGGCCCATGCGTTAAAGGTTGGGTCTCCTGCGTGGCTCTGCTGGGAGGCAATGTGGACTTCTCTCTCAAGGCTGAGCCTTGTGGGAAGATCTTAAGTCACCAGCCATGCCCTCAAAGGAGACCTGAGACCCTGGTCTTTTCTTTTTATTCTTCCAAGATGATGCAATGAGAGGTTTTGCCTTGTCTCATAGAAGCCATGGACTGGTACCTCTAAAGCCACCAGCCCAACAACCCTTTCCTCTTTATAGCCAGCTGCCTCAGGCATTTTGTTACAGTGACAACAAGCTGAGGAATACAATGCCTTTGGTGGAGACCAGTTTGGTTGCTAAATTCTCCTTTTTGTGATTCCCATCCCCTGAACTTTGAAAACCCTCTTCAAGAGACAATGGTGCTATTATTGAACTGTAGGTAGGGTTGGGGCGAGGCTATAACTGCACGTTCACTACAGTTATAAAAGTGACTCTTTGAGAGACCTATGCTAAAAAACTTACCACTGAAATGCAATGGTGTCTCAGATTTACTTCAAAATACTCTAGGCCTGGGATGTGGGGATGAGAGGAGAGTGGGTAGATGGACCCTCAGGACTGGGGGTGATGGGCATGTGGGGTGCATGGAGGGTTAGAGGTTTTCTGTGGTAAGAGCCAGCAGTCTGTGGGAGCTGCTGGGGTAGAACCCTGGTGGGCTGAGTGTGTGGGTGTGAAGTGACGGGGAGAAGGAGGGGGGAGTGGGAGCCCCCTTCTGGCTCTGAGTGGAGAGGCTGCCACAGGCCTGGTCAGTGGACCCTGGAATCTGACCCCCTTGTTTCAGTGATCCTGAAGCCCTTGGTCCGGAGGGGAAGGATCTTGGGGTGGCAGGAAATGCTGTGCTCATGCACAGTGGGCTGAGGGGCCTGGAAGGGGGGGTCTGGTTGGCTGGTCTGTGACTGCTCCTCATCTTTGGCCAAGTCATTCCCCTGAGCATCACTTGCCCTCTTGCAGCCCCCAGATTCCTCTTCCCCCACCCTGTGTCCTTATAGCCCGTGCCAAGAGGAGCAACATGACCCCGAGGCAGGCCGGGCGGGACTCTGCCAGCTGTGGATGTCACGAGCAGCCCGACTCCACTCCTCTGCCTTAGCCTCAGCTTGTCCCCTCCGTGTCTGCCAGGAGTTCTGAATCGGCCTCAGGGTCCCTCCAGGGAAGAGGCCAGGCTGAGGTCGCTCTCGGGGCAGCTCAGCACTAATCTCTCACATCTGGAGAGGGCCTTGCTCAGTGCACCACAGCCCAACTGTCCATGAGCTCATCCAGACCTCCGAGGAGCTCTTCGCACAGAGAAAGCTTGGAGCGCGGCCCTGCCCCTTCCCCACAGAGGCCCCCATGGCTTTGGCTTGAATGTTCACTCACACACATGTGCACGCACACGCACACATACACACACACACGAACACACATGGCTGTCAGGGCTCAACCAGGAGAAGTGCAAAGCTGGGCTGGACCTCAGCAGCCAAGGCCGCTGTCCCCAGTGCCCTCCCTCCTTCCCGCCGCCCTCCTGGCCCTGCCAGCTGGGAACGGACCTCCCCGGAAGTTGGGCTGATTTCTCTGGCCCGGCTCCTGCCTGGGCCTGATGTGTGCTGGACCGTGGCCATGGGTGGAGGAGCACTGCCTGTGTGTGGGAGCTGGCAGCTGGGTGGGACCCACAGGCCCTGGGAAAGCACCAGGCTGGTTGTTCTGTTAAAGAGATATGGAGAGCTACTCGGGAGGCTGAGGCAGGAGGACTGCAAGTTCCAACCCAGCCCAGGGAACTTGGTGAGACCCTGTCTCAAAATCAAATGGAAAAGACGTGGGATGTAGATAATGTGAAGGCCCTGGGTTTAACTGAAAGGGGGGTAGGGAAGATGTGGAGTCAGTTATGGTGGTGCACTCCTGTATGTGCGAGGCAGAGGCAGGGAGATGCCAAGTTCAAGCCCGGCAAGGGCAACTTAGGGAGTTAGTGAGACTTTGTCTCAAAATAATAAAAAGTGCTGAGGATATAGCTCAGTGAAGGCCCTGGGTTCAATCAGCACTGCCACATACAACATACACACACACACACACACACACACACACTCCTTCTTTCTCTCTCGCTCAAAGATGGGGCCCGTAAATTCTGTCCTCTGAGACATGCCTGCTAATCACAGGCTTTACAGAGAGATTTTTTGCCTCGGACAGTCACACACTAAGAAGGCAGCCACAGCTCAAATGACTTCTGTGCGCTGGGTGACAAGCATCTTGGTAGAATTTTAAAAGGTGCTCTTTCATTTCTGAATCAGAGTCATACCCTACTTTTATCCGCAATACTGGCCACTTGGGAGTTAATTATATTTGACCGCATTCAATGTAATAGAATAATAAATTTCACCACATTCAAAACTTGTGTAAATATTTGTGATTCATTCAAAGCCATCAGTGGTTTTGTAAAAAAGGCAGCGGAACACTATTTTGAAATGAGTGTATGAAGAAATGTAATAAACGGAGCTGCCCAGGCTGAAGCACTGAAGCAGCCCGGAGCTCTGGGATCAAGGTCACAGCCCAAGGAACATTTTTACTTTGTTTTGTTTAGGAAGGGATGTGTCCTATTTTACCTCTTCTTGGGATCGGTGTCCAGATCTGGACTTGAGCTTTAATGAATCACTGGGCGCTTACCAATTCTGTTTCTGGTTAAGTTTGTATTTTACTCAGGGTATGAGTTAAGCTGCCCTAACAAAGAGCCCGTCAGTTACACTCCGTCTGTTCCTCTCCCGTGGATCAGTGAAGAGCCAGACTGGCCAGTGGCCACGCCGGTGGGTGGCTCTGCTCCAGCCTGGACCGGAAGGAGGATCGTCTTAGGTCTGCATAGTGAACTGAGATACAGTAAGTCCCTGACTTACAAAGTTCCCTTCCAGGAAAATGTCTGTAAGTTGGATTTGTTTCTAGATCCGACAAAGTGAGTCTCACCTACCTTTGACACACGCATCTAAAGTACATTGCTCTGCACTTCCTGGCGATCCCCTCCACCTCGCCACTGCCTTTCCTCTTGCCTTCAGACCTCCTGGGCTCTGAGCTCTGTGCCAAGAACACTATCCTCTTTACAGTAAGCACACAGCGGCACAGCTGTGGCAGAGTCCGGCAGACACATAACCTACTTCAGCAATCTGTTCACATCTGTACACGTTTGCAATGCAAGGTTGGATTGTATCTGTGAAAGTTCACAACTCAAATGTTCTTAAATCAGAGACTTACTGTATACTAAAACATTGCAGTGGGATGTAGTGGTGCACAGCTGTAATCCTAGCCTTGGGAGGCTGAGGCAGGAGGACTGTTGTGAGTTTGAGGCCAGCCTGAACTGCATAGTGCAATCCTATCTAAAAAAAGAATTTTAAAAACTACAGATAACAGAAGTTGATACTTTGTATTTGATATGCGAAGTACTTTTACAGATCAATTTGAAAAATCTCAACACAGAAATCGATAAAGTCTAAAACAGCTTACAAAAATCTGTAGAAATGACCAAAAAGCTTTTGAAGAAACAGCCCAACTTCAGCAGCAATAAAAGAAATGCAAACTAAAATAATAAACAGCATACAGTGCCTTTGCAAAAAGAAAGTCTAACTGGGAATAGATCATGTTTCTAGATGTCACCCTCAGTTTATAGAAAATATGCAGGATAGATGAACAATTGAATGATACCAGGGTGAAGGACTTAGCAAAAAAAAAATATGTAAAAATCTCAGCACAAACTTAACTTCTCCAACAAATAAATTTTAAGAATAAAAAGAGATGAGGGACAACTTGCATATTTTATACAGAGTTAACCAGTGCAATGCAGGAGACCTTCCTTGGATCAAACAAATGATGTCTAAAAATTTGGCCACCAAGCACACTTAAACAGTGATTGAATACATGACGGTAAGAAGTTATTATTAATTTCTGAATGTGGTAATGGCATTGCAGTTATGTTTATTTAGAGTACTTATCTTTTAGATAATTATTTATAGGTGAGAATATATGGTGCTTGGAATTTCTTTTTTTTTGGTACCGGGGATCGAACTCATGACCTTTCGCTTGCCAGGCAGGCGCTTAAGCCACTGAGCTAAATCCCCGGCCCTGGAATTTCTTTTCAAATAATTCAGAGAGGAAGGTGGAGATGGGCTTGTACAGGAATGATTCACTGCTATTTACAGCAAAGGTCATGGGTACGTTGTTGGGTTCCACTTTTACCTATTATTTTGTATCCAAATATTTTCCTAACCCAAGGTAAGAAAAACTGCACTTTATAAATATGCACAACTACTATGTGTCAAATAAAAATGAAAAAACATTTTAAAAGGAAAACACTGCTTGTCCTCTTAGGTATTTTCTAGCAAGGGTTAAAGACATCGTATTACGGTGATACATGCATACTCAGTTTTACAGTTATTAAAGCACAACTCGTAATAGCTAAATCTTGGAAGCAGCCTACATGTCCATCAACGGACGAATAAATAAAGAAAATGTGGTATTTATACACAGTGCAATACTACTCTGCCATGAAGGATAAACTTGAATCATTTTTTGGAAAATGGACGAACCTTAGGACCAAAAGGTTAAGTGAAGTAACTCAGACGCGCAAGATTAAATATTGCATGCTTTCTCTTAAGTGAGAGACTCAGAGTGCAAATAAATTAAAGAGCAAGATAAAAGATAAGAGGAAATAAGGAGACAGCTCTTTTGCACATGGGAAGGAGGCCAGGAGTCGAAGGGAGGCAGAGGGAGGTGAGAAGGAAATGTAAAAAGAATTAAGGTATGTTATGCACATGTCCCTCTGGTGGCACAGGCCCCGGGACCCAAATTCCAGGAGCTGGGAGGAGGAGAGGAGGGAGTGGGTGGGTGGAGAGGAAGCAGTTGATTCTCCTTAACAGGTGGAGAAACTGAGGCTCAAGGAACTTGTGGAGCGATGTGACAGAATGCCAGTCGCTGCAGCCAGCTCTGGGGAGTGATCCCTTCTCCCCAGTTCACAGAGGAGGAAACACCACCAGGACATAATGAGATTTAGCCACGGTAGGGGGGACCCCAGGATGAGGTGGTTACTGGCCCTGAATAGGAGAGGGGCTTCTGTCTGAGTGAAAGACACTTCTGCCTGTGTGGGGACAAGGGCTTGGCTGAGGGCCAGGGTGTCTGGGACCCCTGGTGAGGCCCGAGCTCCTGGTTCACCTGAACCACACCTTGGGTTTACAGGATGTGGTTTGCAAACTGTTGCAAGCGTTCTCGGGGTGCAGAGCCCTGGGGTGGACTGTGCATCTGTGAGTACTGTCCTGGGCAGTACTCGGTGAAGCTGGGGCATGGCCTCCTCTCTCTTCCCAGTCCCTGGGAAGGATCAACACTGAGACCTCAGGTCGGGTAGGATGGCAAAGGACACAGTGCAGGGCAGGGAGCCCAGCGGTCCCAAGACCCCGCCGGCCTCTCCCTCCTGTAGGTCCCCAGCTCAGTCCCAGGCCTAGGGCAGCACAGAACTCTCCGCACAAGCCCACTTCCTGCCCAGAACGCAGAACCCCTCCTGCCACCAGGTCGCTCTCCAGGGGACCCTGTGGGTCTCAGCAAAGGCTGTGCTGCCCTCTGCAGGCTGGGCATCTGCGTTGCCTAGTCTCTCGGTGGTCGCCAGCTGGCCCTCACCGCTGGCCCTCACCGCTCTCACCCGCCACTCTTGCTCCCCTTTGGTCTCTCTTAAGCCTTTCACGTTTCCTCAATAGCCCCGCCCTGCAGCATTTCGGTTCTTTTTTTTCTCAAACTCTTATTTGCTTATTTATTTTGGGGTTCTGGAGATTGAGCCCAGGCTTTTCCCACTGAGCTTCATCCCCAATCCTTTAAAAACTTTTTTGGGGGGGACAGGGGACATAGCTCAGGGACACACATTGTCTGCCTGGCAAGCACAAGGTTATGAGTTTGATTCCCACTGCCCCCACCAAAAAAACTTTGGTTTTGAGACAGGATCTCACTAAGTCTTAAATTGCCCCGGGTTCGGTGTGAATTTGAGATCTTCCTGCCTCAGCCTCCTAGAGTACAGCACTCCTAGGTGGGATGCTCACCACCACCCCTGCTTCTTATTCTCCTTCGTATCTTTATCTCCAAAGCCTCTTTCTGTTTCAGCCTCTTCTTTTGTCTGTTTGCTTCCCACGCTCTTTTCTCTCTGTTTGTGCCTCTCTCTGTCCTGTTCCTTCTCTTTCCTTGTGCCAGTTTTCTCTCCACTCTTCCCTCTCTGCATCTGACTCCACGTCCCTGTGTACATCTCTCCATCCCTCTCCCTCCCTCTCTCAGGCTCCCACTGCTCCCAGGGCTCCCGGGTCCCCCAGCCCCACTCACCCGCGCGGAGCAGAGCGAGCCCGGCCAGCGCGCAGAGCAGCGGGCGCATGGTGCGGGCGAGCGCGGCTTCTGCCCAGGGATCGCGCCTGGCGGGCGGGGAGGAAACGAGCGCGGGCCGAGCCAAGATTCCTGGGCGGCTCCGGGCTTCCTGGTTGCAGCGAGCCCGCCCCTTCCAGAGGCCCCGCAGCCCCCCGCGGCCAGCACCCAGCCCCGGACCTCGGAGGCTCACCGCTGTGCCAGCCGGGCGCAGGGGGTTCCTTGGAGCCCCGCGCCCACTGTGGCGCGCGAGGGGACGCGGTGCCAGGCGGGCGCTCCCGGCGGCTCTGCGACTCGAAGGGATCGCTGAGCTGGGAGGGCAGCGCCTTCCTTCCCTTCTCGCGTCTGCCACGGGACTGCACAGCATGCGAATCCGAGTCCCGGACGTGGAAGCTCTTCTCCGGCTACCCACGAGCAAGAAACGGGTGCGTGGCCCTCAGCCTTGGTGTCTGCTTCCACAGAAACTTGGGAAATAAGCGACTGCCCCACCCACCACACTATTCCCATGAGGCTCCTGTAGCTACAAAATAAGCTTGTGAGCTGGCCCGGGTGGCAGAGCCTGTAGTCCAGGGCTCAGCAAGCCTGAGGCAGATCAGGATGGATGGCAAGTTCGAGCCCAGCGCGGGCCACTTAGCGACTCATGAGGTGCTGTCACTAAATACAAGAAAGGCTGGGGAGATAGCTCCGTGCAAAGCCCTGAGTTTGTTAGGTGCATAGACATTTGCCTGTCTGCGGGAGGAAGGGAGAGGGGTTCCAAAATAACGTGCATTCCAGTTTATTGAAGAAAGACTTCCATGTAGAATACTTGTATACTCATTTGTTAGGTCTCAGACCTAAAACAGCTCCACAGAGCACAGTGCTGTCTTAAGGTTGTGCATTCCACATTTCTTCTGGCCACCCAACTCCAGAGCAAGGCAGGCTGCATTCCTGGATGCCGGTAGCCTGATGATCTCAGGAAGGCAAAAGGTCTTTAAAGACCCTCCTGCCTTGGGCTGGGGTCTGGTTTAAATTAAGAACTTACCTTTTGTAAATTTCTGACACGATTAAAGCCCCCGAGGAAACACAGACCATCTAAGAAGGACAGGAACATAGTTTGTAATTCCTAAGTAACTCCTAAGGAAAATGGTGATAAGCATCATAATCACTCCAGGTGCCTGGATCCCCAGAATAACTTTTGGGTTTGGATAAAAATGTATCCAAACTTGCCCAGCAGGCCTGTAACCCTAGCACTGGGGAGGCTGAGACAGATTGCTGCAAGTGTGAAGCCAGCCTGGGCTACATGGTGAGTTCAAGACAGTACATAATGAGACCCTGTCTCAAAAAAAAAAAAAAAAAGTATTCAAACCTGCACCCTGTGAAGATGCTTTCAGGGTACTGCTTGTTTTCTCACTTGAAGGTGCAACTGTCTTTATCCACCTTATAATGAATTCTGCCTAGGCTTCTGCAGAGCCTCTGTGTCCTGACTTTTATCAACGGCACAAAGAACCGAAGACCAAGGGGCTCAGGATTTGTTGCTGCATCATTACCCGGCTTCCAGATGACAGGTTCAAATCCCACTATTGCAATAAATAAATAAGTGCACCGTGAAATTTTAAAAAAATAAAATGAGCATTGCTAACGATTTCATTTGAGTCATGATTGGTCAGGGACTCTGTAAGATGCTTGGTCAGTCCAAAGAATAGACTTAGATCTGTAATGCACACAAGTGTTCTCAAAAGGAGATTTCTGGGGAAGGAGGAGTAGGAACCAAGAGAACCTGTAGCAGGCAGGATTTGCCTGTCTACCGACGAGGTTATTCTGCATTGTTATCAGTTACCTATGATTTACAAACTTGCAAAATAGCCCAAGAGCAAGAGATGGTACTGAGCCATTACTAATAAAATCACAAATGCAGTGTTCAGCAAATGATTAAACCTGGGACCAGATAGGGTTAGGTAGAGTTTGGAGGAAACGGAAGTAATTCCCACAGTCACATATAATATTGTGTTGTTACAGGCAACTGAGTTAGGTAGAAATATTACAAGCAGTCAGACAGGGCTGAGTCCTCGAAGGAACCAGTGCAGAAAGCCAGATATCTTGCAAGCTTGGAGGAAACACATACCTCCAACTGTAGGCCAGACCTTAAGACTAAACATCAAGCAGGTACACCCACATCCCACAGATTGATATTCTAAATGGTTCTTTATCACCCCAAGGAAGCCAGGAGTCCCATTCCAATCCCTGACAGGAAGAATCGCTGTTCTGTATTCATGCCCACTTGCTATGATTCCCTACTCCATTTTTCCCTGATGTAATCAATTTTACCTGAGCAATTAATCTTTTTTTTTTTTGAACCAGGGATTGAACTCATGACCTCACGCTTGTCAGGCAGGCACTTGTGCGGTTATATCCCTGGCCCTGAGCAATTAATCTTATGTGTTGACCATAGTTCTGTCCCACCTCATGCCTGTCTTGTGAGTTCCTATGTTTTCTCCACCTTCGACCTGTCTCACTTTGTGACTACTCTATAAGAGTCCTTAGGAAGGCTGGGACTTAAATGAATACACAGTTCTCAGATGAAGAAATACAAATGGCAAATAAATACATGAAAAAATGTTCATCATCATTAGTCATGAGAGAAATGCAAATTAAAACCACACTGAGATTCCATCTCACTCCAGAAAGAATGGCCAAGATAGAAAACACTACCAACAACAAGTGTTGGAGAGGCTG
>PVJX010017881.1:0-20077 GCA_004027295.1 Dolichotis patagonum
GTGTCTCTGCCGGCACAGCTGGGCTCTGACTGGGCAGGAGAGCATGACTGGTAGCTGTGGCCCAGTTTGCTTCACCTGACCTCAGCCCTGACCATAGCTTCGTGATACCAAGCCTGCCTGTAGAGGGACAGAAACTTCCTCATCCCAGAGGGGCCTCAAGCCATTCAGAGCCACAGAGGCTCCTTCCATGCACCAGCTCTGTGATTTTCCTTTCCCAGAGGGCAGGAGGGCAGAGACCAAGCTCCATCCTCCCCTACAGGTGGGGGTGGGGGTGAGATGGGGAGATGGGACGAGGGGTGGAACCTGGGCTTCTAAGGGAGGGAACACTTCCCTCTTGGACCCACCAGCCTTTGGCCATAGATAACCCCCCAAAACATGTCACCACTTAGACTGAAAGACCTGACTTTTGTCAGCAGTGCAGTAGGAGAGAGACTTTGGAGGCTCAGAAAGAATCGTCAGGTTACCTGAAGTTGAATTTGGGATTGGGATCATTTTGAATCCTAATTGCTTTAGCAGTGGTAAGTGAATCAGAACTGAAGTGGAAAATGTGCTTGAACTTATGTTTTAGACACAAAGTGTGTTTAATGATGCTTAATTCCATTTCTAGGAGTGGCAAGGCATTTACCATGCCAAAAAGAAAAATGGAGATAATATACAACAGAATGTGAAGATAATACCTGTCATTGGACAGGGAGGGTAAGTGAGGAGCAGATGCTTCAATTAATAATCCATATTTTGGGTCATTGCAGATTTTGCTTTGAATACTTAGGTAAGTTCAGAAGTATTTGCAGGAATTTAAAAGGCTTGTGACAAGACAGGTGCCATCACGGGGTGGCTTCTGCGGTGGCATTTCCTTGATGAGTTTCTCTCAGCTGTAATCTGGCTCTAACAGTCTTTTTTTAAACTGCCTAGAAAGCAGGCGTGGTGGCACATGCCTGTAATCCCAGTACTTGGGGCTGAGGCAAGAGGATTGTTGTAAGTTTGAGGCTAGCCTGGGCTACAAAATGAGCTCAAGGCCAGCCTAAACTATATAGCAAGACCCTGTCTCAAAAAAAAAAAAAAATAAAATAAATAAAATAAAATAACCTGCACGAATGCACAAGTGATTGAAGTATTCATATTCAAACCAGAATGTCAATTTTTTAAGCTATGTGATAAGAATACTGATTGGTAGTCTCTCTATATTTAAAATTTTTTAATATAGTCCATGTACTGTTTCCATCAGGCTTATCAAACTAGATAAAAATAATACTAACAGAAAAATCCTTACATAAAACATGTGCATACAGACTGGAAATCACTATATTTTAGAAGCCTAAACATTTCAGATAATTTGTCTCAGAACCTAACTGAAATAACATGGGAAATGGAAAATTATGAATTATAAACACTCAACAGTATAATATACAACCATTAAAGGTGACAGTCATAGAAAACTGGACTACAAAAAGAAAGCTTACTTATACTCTGAGTAATTACTTTGGCACAGTCTATTAGCTACTATTTTCTTTTTTTTTAATGAAATTTTATTTTCACATAAGGTAAAGACATAGAATGGTTATCATTATAACATTAAATGCAAAAAGTCAGACCCAATGTATTTTTGCAGCCATGTAAAGGAAAAGAGCAGGCGGAAGTGAGGCACCTGGTGGGTCGGGAATTGGTGCCCTCCCTGCACCCACCCCTCCCTGGCTGGGCTTCCTCTCACCCCGCCTGCGGTGCTGCGAGGGTGATGCCATTCTCACCTCCATTTGATGGATGGGGAAGCTGAGGCTTGCAGAGCTTCAGGCTGAGGCCCTGGCCCAGGCTGCCGTGTGTGGCAGCACCGGGCGCGGCCCTCGGCACTGACAGCATTGCTCACGTGCTTTGTCACCAGGCTCTGCTGCCAGTTGGTGACCGCCTCAGGCCGACTGGTCTGTGTGGGCTCTCTGTTCTGCTTCTTTGCCCTTTTATGTCCTTTCCAAATTTTTTGTGATAAGTGTAGAGGGCTTTATCAAGGGAGGGGAGTGAAAAAAACTGAAGGGACAATAAATAAATGGGAAGAGTCAGCAGTGCATGAGCTCAGCCCTGTCATTTTGTTTGGATGTCCTGCCAGCCCCAGGCAGTGGAGCTGCAGCCCCAGACAGCCTGTGGCTGTGTCCCTAAGTGACTGAGCAGATTGCTCACCAGCCCTTGGGAACAGGCATCCCATGAAGGCTGTGGACAGGAGCAGGAGGAAGCTGAAGGCTCTTGGTTGGTTAGTGTGCAGTGCAATTTTTAAAAACATATGACTTATTATCTGTGGTGATGACTGGAGAATGATTTTTGTGTTTTACTGAAGTTGCTTTTTTTCTCCAGAGACGACAGAGGATGTTTATGAAGTCTCATGCATTTATTAGTGACCTTGCCCCCCCCAATAGAAATGCTCTCAAGGCATCTTGTGTATTGTGAAACAGGTGTTCTCTTTTCATAATAAAAAATTAACTTCATGTCCATCAAATGAAAATCAGAGAAATAATCCATTGTTTTCTACTTGCAGAAAAATTAGGCACTATGTGTCCATTATCCGCGTGTGCAATGGAAACAGTAAGGTAGGTAAAGGGTATCCTGGGATGGGGCTACCCCAGGGAGGTTTGCTGGCACTCAGAATTAATGGCTTTTAACGTTCATTTTTAGGCTGAGAAAATACCTGAATGTGTTCAGTCTGACAGTCACACAGGTATGGTGTCCCTATTCCTTCTTAGCATTTGTTAAACTTTTGGAAAACAAAATGAAAGCAAATCCTTCCTGTAACAAGCCTGCCTGGTGCCATGGTGAGACCCCACTCTCCTAGTGCTATGGTAACCCCAAGGTAGTCAAGGAGTCAGGGACCCAGTGCTTGGGGTTGTTCCGGCAGGTGCCCTGCAGGGGCGGCAGCCTGGGGAGAGAACTGTGGAATCCAGGGCTTGCCTCCTGTGCAGATGTGTTGTGTGCCAGTGGCTCTACAGCCTGATCTGTGCTGTAAGGGGCAAGTGGCGGGTGTCACCCACAATGCTCTCACAGGGACAGTCACCACTGGCAGCATGTGAGGAGCTGGGCCCATCAGGCCTCCTCCATCTCATGTCTCCACAGTGCCATGGGTACCGTGTGCTTACTCCACATCTGTGTTGCTGCAAGATTCATTTCCCTGGCCCATTTCCTCTAAACTGTGGCCCCAGCAAGCCACTTCTACTCTGGCCCTCACAGCTGAGGAGGATGGGGCCATGGCAGAGGGCTCCCCATCAGGTGCCGAGTAGACACCCTGAGCCACCCTACATACCTGGGCACTGTACTATCTGTGAGAGCCTCCGGGGAGGGTTGTCTTCTATCCCCGTACCAGGACAGCTTGTTCATGGGCCTTCACACTGAACTACATTCCCACCCCTTTTTTAAATTTTGAAATAAGACCTTGCTAAGCCACTAAGTTGTCCAGGCTAGGTTCCAACTTGAGATATTCCTGCTTCAGCTTCCCAGAATACTGGGGTTATAGATGTATGCCACCACATTCAGCCATTCTGTGTGTATTTCTGTTACAAAGTACTATAGTAAGTTATATATAGTTTGTTTAACTGAGGCCCTGGAGGAAGCCAAGGAGGTAGGGGTTTAATAGGTGAAGTTCCCTTTTTACAGGTAGGAAACTGCCTGGCTATGTAATTTGCCCAAGGTTGTTCATATAGACGTTTCAGCATCTACAGTGGTTCACTCCAGAGCATGGAAGCACAGGCAGGGACAGTTCTCACAGATGCCTTGGGGGTAACACAGGGATGTTGGCCAGCAGACATGAGAAAGGCCTGGTGGGGCTGTGGGACTCATAGGAAGGGGGATGCTCTGCACAAGAGAGGTGGATTTGGATGGGAAGAAGAGTGTGGAAGGAGGAGCGTTCCAGCAATAAAAACAGGCACAGTGAAGTGAAAGTGCAGGCTGTGTTCTAGAAAGAGCAAGTATTAAATGTAGCCTTGTGGTAGAAAGTGTGAGCAGGGAAGAGGAGTTTGGATGAGTCGTGCTCCTTAGATGCTAAGTAGGAAGTGAGGCTGTTCGTCTCTAGGCAGTGGAGTCTGAGGATTTCTGAGTCAGGGAAGTACAGTCAGACCATCGGAGTAGAAATGTCTGCAGCTGAGATGCTCTTAGAATGTGTCCCATCACAGTTACTGTAGAAAGCAGGTCAGCCTTGCAGTTGGGAGGAGAGAAAACCCTGGCAAGGATTATTAATAAGCTGGAGACAGCAGGAAGTGAGAGGATGGCAAGACATGCTGATGGTGTAAAGCTGGGGAGGAGAGCGAGGAGTTGGGAAGGTGTTTGGAGCTGGAGACGAGGGTGTGGAGTGCAGTGGACCATATGTCTGTCTGCCCATTTGCTCCTCCTCCACCACAGCACAGGTTTCTGCTGAGCACCGTCTGGGCAGTGGTTCTGTGCTCTGCAAAGAGATAAGAACTAGCAATGCAGATGATTTTGCGAACTTCTCAGATGTGGAACTGATGGTGTCCAGCTGGTGCCCAGCTGGTGGAACTGCTGCCCAGCTGGAAAGGGAAGCAGAATCTCCAAAGTTACATCAGCGGACTATGGCAGGAAAGGAGCAGAGGGAGGGCCAGGTTCCTGGAGCCCACCCTAGGGGGAGTGCACACTAGAGATGGAGAGACTTGGGCTACATGCTTTTTTTTTTTTTTTTTTTTGCTTTTGTGAGACAGGGTCTCTAGGTAGTTTAGGCTGGCCTTAAACTTGTAACAGTCCTTCTGCCTCAGCCTCCGAGTTCTGGGATTATAGCTGTGCACCCTCATGCCTGGGTTGGGTTCACACTCTTAGATGTTTCCGTAGGGACCGGGCATGGTGGTACACATGTATAATCCCAGTACTCTGGGGGGTTGAGGCAGGAGAATGGCAAGTTCAAGCCTATCCTGAGCAACACAGCAACTTAGTGATACCCATCTCAAAATTTAAAAAGGGCTGAGAATATGGTTATTCAATGATTCAATCCCGGGTAGCACCAAATAATAATAATAGTGACAATGACAACGTGAAAATTTTTAAAAGATTAAAAAATGAAAAGAGATTGGGCATGTAGCTCACTGCAAGGACAGTACCATTAAAAAAATTTTTCAGTAGAAATTAAATTTGCTTCCTCTCCTTCCAATGTTGCCCAGCCCATCCTTGGTAAGCATTGCTTTTTGCTTCTCTCTTGTCACACCCTGATCCATCTAAATAAGCTTTTTCCTCCCTCCTTGTGGTTGCACTACAAGCTCTACCTTAGCTACCTCCTCTCTGCCCCACCCCCAGGGGACTTTGCCACTCCTCTGGGCTCCTACTGCACCTCAGAACCACTAAGGAGCCTTCCCTGCCCTTGTCCCCCACAAATCTCCCCATGCTGGGCATGTGGACAGGACATTATTCATCTTCACATCCCTAAAGTCAGTGTGCTCATCAGCTTCCTGTCACTAACAAAAATACCTGAGATAACTCCTACAGAAAAAGGGTTTTGTTTGGCTCACAGTTTTAGAGGCATCAGTCCATGGAGGACTGGCCCTGTTCCTTTCTGGCCATAGGCAGGAAATGTAGCAGGGGTGTTGTAGGGCAGCACTGCTCCTCCCGCCAAGCTCTACCTCCTAAAGACTCCACCACCCCAGGGACCAAGCCTTTACTTTACTACATGGGCCTTTGGAGAATGTTCAGGATCCAAACTGTTGTACCAGTCTTGGCTGGCATGGGGTAGGTGCCCAATAAATGCTGAATGGAGCAGCAGGAGCAATGTACAGTTCACAATGGTCTCACCAGGCAGCCGTGTGGACAGTAGTTGGCCCAGAGCTCAGAGAAGGGAGAGACACTGCATCTCCATGGGCATGGGAGGCAGTGCCCTGGAAGGGGAGCATGTGAGTTTGGCAGTCATCGAGGGCAGGAGGAATGGATGTCAAGGCTGCTCCAGGAATGAGCAAAGCAGCCACGGTGCACACTGGGAAAAGACAGAGAGGAGGGGCTGCTGTGTAGCTGTGATGTATCTGTCCTCGAATGCCAGGAAGTTACTCTTCTGTCTGAGACTCCAGAGGATTTTGGGCAGGTGCAGGTGTTTGCTGAAGCAGACATGCTCCTTAAGCACTGGCTGCTTGCAACATACAGTGCGGGTCACCCGGGGAAGACCATCTCTGCCCTCTGGTGGTGCACTGTCTGCTATCACCCAGCATGGCTGGGGTGGTGCGGGGGCTGTGAAGGACCAGTGTCTTCAGGCCTGTGGTCCCCGCATCATCATAGGGCATCAGAGCTAGCTAGGTGAGGAAGCTGGCAGGGGAGAGGTGGGTGCCACACAACACACAGAGGCCAAGATTAGAGACTGGCACTTTGTAAACACTTTCTGATGGCTATGGACAGGACTCCAGTGCCACACTGAAGAGCTGGAACCAGATCCTAAAGACAAAAGAGCTGATGGGCTGTAGATGGACCTGATCGGCAGAGGGGTCATGGCTGGGGCTATTGTTCCTCTCTGGAGAGGAGAGTGCAGATTGATGAGCGAGGACTAGCAGGGGTCTAGGAGAGCAAATCCATGGACCAGCTGGCCAGCTGAGGGAGAGAAGCAAAAAAGATAGGTGCTGTTCAGTGACCTGGAATAAAAAGCAGCTTTGGGAAAAGCCAGGTTCATTTCAGAGAATGAGTCCATTTGCAGGGTCCACAAATTATCCCCTGGAGGATAATGTCCAACACTCCATAGACAGAGGTGTGGACATGGAAGAGGATTGAGATGAGATGGCCACATGAACTAATCAGTTATGGGAAGAAGGAGACCTTTGAAGGATGTTGTTCTGACTGAGCAAAGGGGGACTAAGGACAGAACCCAGGAAGTCCAACCTTTAGAAACAGGTTGTGGGGGCTGAGGAAGAGGAAATCACAAAAGTGAGGAAGGAATAATAAGGAAGAAGGGAGAGCGGGAAGGTGGATTCTGCAGACATGAGTGTCTGGAAGGCAGGACTGGCTGTGTCTCAGGAGGAGGTCACATGACCTTGACACATTCACTGTTACACATTCACCTGGAAGCCAGGCCCGCACAGGTCCTCTGGGCAGAGGAGGCAGCCTGGTGAGGCTGTCAGGGGACCCTAGAGAGAGCCATTGGAACATCCACCCTGCCCCACACCCACCCACAGGTTGGTGCATTTCCTCAGCTGTGAGATGGGGACATGAGGTACACCACAGGGGACACCCAGCCTGTGCCCAGAGGAGGGGCAGGAAGCCTAGGAGAATGGCAGCTTCCACAGAGAGAGGAGAGGCAGGGTTAGCTGTCTCTAAAACACACCCCAGAAGCATTCCCACATCACCTAAGAAGGGGAAGTTGTTCTCCCTGGGATGTTATAGAGGAAAAAAAAAAATTTTTTTGCCCTTGGGGCAAAAATGGACGAGGGATCAAAATCTCCACCATTTTGTTCCAATACATAGAACCATACTAGGAGGAATTCCTTGGCAGCCTGGGCCCTCCTACCCTGTTACTGCCTGCCTCAGGGTTCCGCAAAGCCCTGGGCTGTGAGCGCACCTTAGGATAGCATGAGACAGTCACCCCTACAGAGAGTTGTTCAGTCTGCACTTCCGTGTGCTGTGCTGGATTTGCTTGTTCTAGTTCTTAAATTTGGAGTTTAAAACCAATTAGTTTGGTTTTCTTTACCAGTATGTCTTTAACATCTCTGTTTGTTTACACAGATAGTCAGACAGGCAAACATAAAGACAGAAGGAAAGGCTCATTGGATGTCAGATCTGTTTCCTCAAAAGCAAATGAAGGTGAGTGACAAGGACCAGGTAAGAGAGTGGGCCAGTGGCCGGGCTGAACACAGGACCTGTCCTGCCTCCAGTTTTAATCTGGTCAAACCACACTTCACATTCTGGGGAGGGGAGAGACCCAGGAACCCCCTGGGCCCTCTTGTGAAGCCAGAGAATAAGGAAAAAGAACAGAAATATTTATGACCCCTGTATTCCGTATTGATCTTCTCAACTGAGCAGCAGGGGTCATCAGCCTACACAGTATCCGAGCAGTGCATTTGGAATTCTGAAAGATTGCATCGTGGCTTGCAGTTTGCCATGGAAGCTGCATCTTTTGAGAAGGGGTGAGCTCAATTTGGGAAATGTGAGAAACTCATTAAGCAAATATTTGTTTACTGGAAACATAGTTGTGTAAAAGATAATACAGGTTTATGGCATAAGGAACCTATTTTTTAATGTAATCAAAACTGTTTCTAGAGAGTGCAGAGGCAGACAGTGCTGCCCGCTTTGTGCACTCTCTGGTCCAAAGACCAGAGATGCATAGGAAGGATGCAGAGCTGGAGTCATGGCTCAGTGGGAAGCCAAACTTTTCAAGGCAGTCTTGGCCGAGGTCATAACTGCCTGATGTCCCAGGCAGATGTGTGGAAGACTCAGATGGTGCGCTGTATGGCAAGAACGGGGCTGCTGCCAGAGAGTGGGGGTGCCAGCAGGGACACAGTTCAGCAGAACAACCTTGGCACGTCTAGGCATCGTCTCCTCATTGTGGACATGTGTCTCCTGTTGTCATATCTACACAATAGGGCTAACTGCACTGCCCACATGAGGGTGGCATGGGCACGTGGTGCCAGGCCAGGGTAGGCATGCCTTAGTGTCCGCTGCCAGGGTCCTCTCGCTTGGGGTGGTCATCCTTATGTTTCCACCATCCATGGCTCAGGGCAGTGTGGAATGGGGTGATGCTGCTTTTACCCTGAAGTTACCCTACTGCGGCTTCCACTAACCCCTTGGATTCCTCTGTACCTTTCTGTATTTTAAACTTTCTTTTTTGTTGTGTGTTTAAAAATCACTTATAAAAATTGAGTTATACACAGTAAAATTCAGCTATCAAATACTCATTTCAACACATTTTGATAATTCTGTACTCCTGTAACTGCTCCCTCCCGCAGTGGACACAGAATTCACACATGTACACACACACACACACACACGCACGCACACTTTCACCACACAAGACAAACCATGATTTATTGTGCTTCATGCAATTGGAGTCATCCTATATGCACTCGTGTATTAGACATCTTCCACTATTTTTCCCCCTTGGTTTTTGAGACAAGGTCTCACTGTATAGTCCAGGGTAGCCACCAATTCACAGCATTTTTCCTGCATCAGTCTCCCCGGGGCTGGGGTTACAGGCATGCACTACCACGCCTGGCTTCTTTCACTTGTGTTGGTGTTTTAGATTCACTGATATTACTAGGCATATTGGTAATGCATCCCTGTGTTAATATTGCTCCATGGTAGTCCCTACTGAGTGAATAGTTTGCTTGTCCACTTACTGATGGGCATTTGTGTAGTTTCCACTTGAGACTATTTGGAGTAAGGCTCCATGTTTTTACACAAATGAATTTTGGTGGACACAAGTGTACAACTCCCACCTAGGAGTACAAGGCAGACAGTTCAGTGAGGGTCATGCTGTGTGACTGGCACTAAGCTATGGAAATACTGGCATTTAAAATTTTAGCCATTCTGGTGATTTCAGTTTTAATTCTCTTTATGACTAATGAGATTGAGCACCTTTTCATATGCTCACTGCCTTTTGACATGTCTTCATTTGTGAGGTTCTGTTAAGACTTTTGCCCACTTTTAGAATTGGGTTCCTTTTCTTGTTTTTAAGGGTTTTTTTTTTACATATTCTAGATATTGGCTATCTATTGGATAGCTATATATATATATATATATATATATATATATATGTTGTTTGCTTGCTTGTTTTTGAAACAGGGTCTCACTCTGTAGTTCAGGCTGGCCTCAAACTTGTTCTCCATCCCAAGGTCATGAAGGTATTCTATATTTTCTTCTAAAGTTTTATTTTGCATTTAAAATGGTTGCTCCACCATATATTTCACCATATACCAAACTGATAACAAAATGCATAAGAGATCTAAATATTAAAACAAAAACACTTAGTCTGCTGCGAGATGAAATAGTTAAAAGCCTTTAAGACATCGGCATAGACAAGGACTTTCTGAACAGAACTCCAATGACAAAAGAAATAATACCAAGAATCAACAAATGGGATTGTATCAAATTAAAAAACTTCTGCGCAACAAAGGAAACAGCCAACAGAAAGAACTATAGAATAGGCAAACATTTTTGACAGGCAGTCTGCAGACAGACTAACATCAAGAATATATAAAGAACTCCAAAACAAAATTATACCCCCCCAAACAAAAGACCCAATGAAAAATGGGCAACCAAAATAGACACTTCTCAGAATAAGTACAAATGACCAATACGTGAAAAAATGCTCATCAGGGAAATGCAAATCAAAACTGTACTGAGTTACCATCTTACCCCAGAAAGAATGGCTACCATCTAAAAATCTGTTAATAACAAATGCTGGCTGGTGAGGATGTGGCAAAAAAGGAACTCTTCTACATTGTTGGTGGGAATATGAACTAGGACACCACTATGGAAATCAGTGTAGAGATTCCTCAAAAAACTAAAACGAGAGCCAGGGATGTGGCTTAACAGCACAAGCGCCTGCCTGACAAGCACAAGGTCCTGAGTCTGATTCCCAGTACCAAAAAAAAAAAAGTAAAACTAGAAATTTCATTGATCCAGCTATTCTTGTATTTTCCCCAAAGGATCATATCACAGTGATCTTTGCACACCTATGTTTATAGCAGCACAATTCATAGTAGCTAATTTTGGAAGCAGCAAATGGATAAAGAAAATTGGTGCTATACATAATGGAGTACTGCTTTGTCCTAAAGAAGGATAAGCTGGAATCATTTTAGGAAGATGAATGCATTCTGAGAGCATAACATTAGGTAAAATAAATCAGACACACAAGCTTAAATACTGCATAGTCCCTCCTGTAGGAGAAACACAAAATATAAATAAAGAGCAAGATAAAGATATAAAAAGTAGAGCATGCTTCAAATGAGAAGCTCACCTCCGTGATCCCAGTGCACACCTATAATCTCAGCACTCAGGAGGCTGAAGCACAAGGATCATTGAGAGTTCAAGACCAGCCTGGGCTACAAAGTGAGTTCAAGGTCAGCCCAAATTGAATAGTGAGACCCTGTCTCAAAAAGGAAAAAGAAAAAGTTCAGATGAGATGAGATCGGGCGCTTTCAGGGTGGTATGGCTGTAGACATATTATGGTAATCATCCCTAATTTTCCTATCAACTTAATCTGAAGCCCTGTATAACTTATACTGTCTTATTATGACTGATCTTATTTGAATCTGGTTTGTTAGATTGCTGTTTTGTATTGACTGATTTTATTTAAATCTGTTATGATTGATAGCATCAAGTCTAAGAGTATAGGCAACTACACTGAAGATGACAAGATTCACTAAGATACCCACTCTGGTTGGGTTATTACTTGCTTTTGAAGTCTTATAATGTATCCAATGCTTCGTTTTTATTAATGTTGTTATATACTGCTGAGACATCATGGTAACCATTGTAGATCCCCTTGTATTGCGGTTTTATGTGACTTTTCTGCCTCATGCTTTTCTAGGAATTGTTTTGTTTTATCTTGCTTTGTTTTGTTTTTCCTGCTAATACAGAAATGATAGATATACATGTAGAGACTCATGCATGTGTAGAGCTTATAAACAGTTTACGAGAACCAACTATGTAACACATGTTGAAATGAACAACTACTTTGAAGAAAAAGAGACACTACAATACCCAGTGCTGATTCCATAATGTCATGATGTGAAGTCCAGCAAAACTATCAATTTTTGTTCAAAGTGATCTTAGCTTGCTTTGCCTTGTTTAAGTTCAACACACATTAAGGTATAGACAGCTGTTTTGAAGAGAATGAGAAACACTATGACAGCCATTCTTGGCTTCCCTAATGTCTGGTCTTGAAGACCTGAAATGCTCTCCTCGTCCTGCTCAGATCAATTCCATACTATGTTGTTTCATGTGAACTCCCTGTATGTGACAATATGGACAACTATTTGGAAGAAAACAAGAGTCAATATGATAGAGAGTGAATATCTCCGATTGTCTAGTTTTGAAATTTTTATCTCTTACATTGCTTTCTTGTGATCTGCTTTGTTCTGTTTTGTTGTGTTTAATTTTACCCTTTTGATATAATTGCATGTATATTTGAGTGGGTAAGATGGATGACCATATTGCTGTTTTTGTCAGATCGTGGAGCAGAACTGTTAACAGACTCACTGTTTGAATGTCTACTTCACATGTTTTAACTTTGTAATTTGAACAACTATTTCTAAGAAGTCAGTATGTAATTTGTCAAGTAATAATTTCTTAGGTTTTTTTGTTGTTGTTATTTTCCTTTTTTCCTTGGAATACTGTATTGTTGCTACCCTTTATTCTGTTTTGTTTTTTTCTCTTTAAATAAGATTATTAAAAAAAGAAAAAAGAAAAAGTTCAAGAGCTAGAAGGAGGGGAGGAAGAGGAAAGAGTGGAGATGCGCTGTTTCCATGCAGCAACTCCACACAAGGAGTGAAATCATTGTGTAATGCAAACTTGTACTGATAAACAATTTAAAAATATTTGTGTTCTCATTTCAAATTAACTTATATCTTTGAAGGTAGGTAGAGATCAAAGGTGAATTCCTTCTCCTACTCCCATGTAAATCCGAATGAGGCAGGCATCACCATATTGAGAAAGTGTCTTTGGCAGGAGCAGCGTAGTTTTAGATCAGGTGCCTAGGACTGTGTGGTCTGTTCCTGGACCCTGTTCTGCTCCACCCTTCTACTTGTCTAGGCTCACGGTGACCTTGTAGTATGTCTTGCTAGGTGGCAGTGTGTGCTTGTTCTTCAGTTGACTATTTCAGGCCTTTTTGCATTTCCACATAGCACTTAGAACCAGCTTATTCACACATCCTCCTGGGATTTTTGTTTTTTGGATGGGAGTATGTTCCTTGAATCTACAGATCAGTTTTCTGATTATCAAAATCTTAATACTGCGCCCGTCAAACTTTGAAGATGCTAATCTCCATTTATTTAGGTCTTTTTGTTTCCTCTCAGCAGTGTTTTGCATTTTCATTGTAGAAATCTTACAAATCTTGTATTTGATTGATAGATCAATTGATTGATTGAGACAGGATCTTGCTATGTAGTTCAGGCTGGCCTTGGACTCCCATATGTAGCCCAAGCTAGCTTCAGACTTACGGAGATCCTGCTGAGATTATAGGCATGTGCCACCATATCTGGCAAACTTATTCTTACATAGTGTTAGATTTTTATGCTATTATAATGGTATTTATTTCAACTTCCAATTGTTTGTTGTAGTGTATAGAAATAGTGACTTTTGAGCTTGTACTCACCCTTGGTAAAATCAGCTATAAGGAAAGCATTGGTAGATTCTTTGGGACTGTTTATGCATAACCATGACAATCTTTACACTTGTTGTTTCTTTTTGTTGTCTTGTTGAGCTTACAGTATGATTTTTTCAATTATTTTAAAAATAAAATTTTCCATGCATGTATTTTAGTTGACAAATACAACTTGTGTATATTTATCATATATAACATGTTTTAAAATATGTACAGTTGTGAAATGACTGAATTAAGCTAATGAATGTGTATTACGTCCCATCCTCATCTTTGTTTTTATGGTGAGAAACTTAAAATTTGCTCTTAGCAGTTTTCAGTAGCATTAGAATGACCATGTTGTGTAGATCTGTGTAGACTCTTAAAAGCATATGTGACTTTCATTATTTTTTAAACAAGTTTTTATGGCACTGATTAAATAGTGATTTTTTTGATTCAATGACCTTGTTATGTAAAATGGAAAGCTGATAACCACACGCCAGTCTCCATGAGTTAAGTTTTCTTGGCTCCCAGACTATAGACCACTTGAGACCCCTGGCCTGGCTCCTTGGGGACAGTGTCCCACCTCGGTTTCTCTGGTGACATTAGGCTTACACATCAGTGTACAGAGCAGGTTCTGACCCTTCAGGCCCTTGGTGAACTGTGCTGTTTGATGATGGGGTGACCTAGGCTCCCCTCTCAGAGGAACTGTGTCTTGACAGGGGTAACAACAAAAATTAACTCACTCACAGCCTCAGCTGCTGCTTGCCTCATTTCAGATGTTTAATCAGCTTGGATTAAGCTGGATGGTGAAAAGTACCCACGGGAACTCTGAAAAATGTAGCCAACATTCATGCATTTCAGTTCATGTTGAGATGAATTTATTGCCCCTGCCATATATGAACAAAGAAGCCATGGGACATGTTTTTCCAGAATGGTTTTAGTCCTGGAGAGCAGCGAGTGAATGATTATAAGGCCTTATTGTTACAGGCACAGAGACTGTGATGGCCTTGACTTGCTAGATTGTCTCCTGTTTTCTCTCTGGCCTGTGACATCAAAAGTTCAATCCAAGGGGACAAGTGCATCCTAGTGCCTAGGACAGCAGGAAACAAAGTCATTAGCCAGGAGCCCATGCATTTCCATGGGAAGGAAGCGCAATGGCCGGGCAGTCCTGGTCCCAGCCCTTCCCTGGGCAGCTGAGCACACAGACCTGGGAGGAAGAGAGGTCACATGCCCTTGGCGGTCAGGACCCATGCCCAAAGTTGTGTGTACCCTGATTTCTGGCTCCTCTCTCCACAGTTTCCAGCCAGAGACGACACTCCTCCATGGCCCGGATCCATTCCATGACCATTGAGGCGCCCATCACCAAGGTGAAGCCGTGGGTGGCCGTTCTCCATCGAACACACCCGGGGTGTTGGGAAGCTGCTGTCACAGGTGGATGGTGCTGCCTGTCCTGGAGAGGGAATGTGTGACAAGCAAGCTTAAGCTCCACTTAGCACAGTGGCACCCTTAAGCACTCCTGCCGCCCTTCCATGGCTTCTGAGGCTTTGTTCTGTGCTGCAGGTGATGAACATCATCAACACTGCCCAGGAGAGCAGCCCTGTGCCAGTGACAGAGGCCTTGGACCGCGTGCTGCAGATTCTCAGGTCCACCGAGCTGTACTCACCACAGTTCGGTGCTAAGGATGACGACCCTCATGCCAGTGACCTTGTTGGGGGCTTAATGTCTGTAAGTTTATCTGAGCAGGCCTCTGGTGAGAGTCAGTCTGTTCTTGTTTTCTCTGAGGTGCTTTGCTGAACAGAGCTCTCTGAGCTGTCATCTACCTGCTCCATACCACCTGGGAACCTCAGCCTGCGCAGCCCAGGAGGACTGTATCTAGAAAGTCTACTGCCCCAGTTATTCACTGGCACTTAGGGTTTTAAAAGTAATAGTAAGTTCAAGGCCAGTCTGAGCTATATAGTGAGTCCCTGTCTCAAAAACAAACAAACCCTCAAAGCCCCTTTCTTAGTTGTATTAAATATTTTGCAACCCTTTCCCCCTACTACTGGGAATCAAACTCAGGACCTTGTACTTGCCAGGCAGATGTATGACTGAGCTATATCCCTGGCCTGTATTAAATATTTTGAAAACTGGGGCAAGAGGAAAGTCATACTGAATGTTACATACCAAATTGCAAAACAGGAAGACACCTTCTTCTGCTACAGGTATTTAAAAAGACACCAAGGAGAGAGATGTGGGTCACATACAAATCACAGAAAAGGCTGTAGGGTGTGGTGACCAGCAAGGGCCTCATAAGTGGTCCCCAAGAGGACCTGGATCCCTCCCTAGCCCATCTGGAGCAGAGCTCCAGAAGAAACAGATTACCCCATTGCTGTCTGTCAGCTTGTTTCCTTCTCAGAAACAAAATTCTCCTCCCTCCTGGATCCTGCATGAAGTCACTTGACTGCATAGTGGAAGGTGTTAGGTAGCAGTCTGAAAGGTAGCGTGACTCCCAGCAGTGACCTACCACTGTGACCTTGGTGTCTGGGACTCCCGATAATTGTGGGCCAGGCAGTGTCCTGGAGGTCAGTAGATAAGAGCAGCCATGGGTGGGGCTGGGAGGCCAGGTAGAAGAGCTGTTGGGAAACTGAGGTCACTTAGAAGATGAGAAAGAATCCAGGGTTCCCAAGGAAGCTAAATGATACAGGAGAAATATAACTGCAAACCTGCTAGATGCCAGATGTGCCCAGTTCATGTCCCCCAAAATTGAACCATGCTCTTCATCCTTTCCTGTCCTCTCCTCTCCTCTCTTCTCCTTTCCTTTCCTTTTCTTTCCTTTCCACCAAACAAGCACTTGTGCCACTGAGCTATATTCCTGACCCTCTGCTGAGTGTTTTAAGACCAAATTGAAGTGAGACCCAAGTTACTCAAAATTAACCTCTTTCTATCTATTCATTTAAGTCTCCTCAGGCATTAGTTCTGGAACCATGTACAGAGCCTCTCAGCTCCTGTGTCAGTGTCAGCTGCTAGGATGGGTCATAGTCTTGTTTATGTAGCTTCCTATGGAAGTATAGAAGACATTTCTCTCTCTGTGGTGACCCTTCTTTTTGGCACATTGTTTATTGCTTGACTCCTGTTCTCTGGGGTCCAGAAATCTCCCTGCTCAGGAGGTTGAGTGACTCATCAAAGTTGTAGGATCCTGTATAAAAGATTCCCTCATCTCTTGGGTCCTTGGTGACCTTGGAGGTTCAGGGCCAAAATATTGGCTGCCCTCTTAGACCAGTATCTTTCTAGTTCTGGTTTCCAAACTTCCAGGTGATGAACACCTAGAAGAGAAGATCAGTTACAACAGTATTGCAGTGGGAGCACAACAGACATCAAGTTATTTATAGTCATACTTTTGAAAGAGATAAAAGAAAATGAGGTTAAGCCACATGTGCAGCCTGCCCAAACCAAGTTGGAACTGCCCAAGGAAGCAGCTCTGCCCTGCTTTCTGTCACTAGTCTAGGCATCCTTGCTTGTCAGGTAGAAAGGCTCATGTCTGGATCAGTCTCAGAAATGAGAGTTAGTCTTTGAAAGCACCAGTTAGACCAGAGAGGAGACTTGGCCCTGGGAAGGAGAGTGATAATCTGAGGGTGGGAGCCACAGCCCCACATCAGTCTCCTTTGAGCAACAAGGAGGTCTTAGGAGAGACATCTTGGGTTCAACCAAACCAACAAACACAAGCTCAAAATAACCAAACATTCCTATTTCTTTTTATAAACCACATCCTTCACAAACTTTTCTTCATATACTTGAACCTTCCAGTTTTGCCACTAGTGCTCCTTTCTTTCTGACAGGGCAAACACTTTATCATACAAAAATCTTCTTGCATCAAAAATTACATCTCCGTACTTAAGCTTTCTTCATACTGTCTTCTTTATCTTTCTTATTCTAATCTTTCCATAACTGCTTGGCTGTGGCCATTTTGGTAAGGAGGGTTGGCAAGAGCACAATGGGGAATGACCAAGGGCAGAGGGCACTGTCCCTGAGACTCACTGTGGTCCTGCAGCAACACAGGAGTGCTGAGCATTAGGTGAGAGGCTCCCTAGTGTTGACCCTGCCTCTGTGTCCTGTGTCCAGCAGGCCAAGGCCAGGCCCACATCAGGGTGCTGAGCTGTGCAGGGAGTGACCAGGTCCAGGCCAGCCACAGGGTGAATGCGGGAACCTGCTGAGCTGGGCAGCCTTGCGGGGGCTGGGGAGGTGGGGTGCACTGGGCCAGCCACATGGAGTTCCATGGAGGAAAGAATAGCAGTGACTTTGCTTTCTCTTGTTCCCTTTGGTTTTTATTAGGATGGTTTGCGGAGATTATCAGGGAATGAATATGTTCTTTCATCAAAAAGTAAGTTTTTTGTTTTGAGTTTTTTGGATCACTGTAATACTGTAGTCAAGGTTAAGCGATGAAAATAACTTCTCTCATCAGTAAGAAGTTTCTCTGTGTGCCATAAAGTCTCAGAAACAAAGTGGCCCTGCCTGATGCAGTGCTGCTGTCTCTGAGGAACAGGTATAGCTGTCCACCCTGTTAATCTTGTTCCACAAACCATGTCACTTTACAGCTCTCCATCAGGTTGCAGTCAGTGGAACCACCCCCATCTCCCTTCATGACATCCCGCCTCGGGTAGCTCGGGCCATGGAAAACGTACAACACTGGGATTTCGATATTTTTGAACTGGAGGCTGCCACCCACAGTAGGTGAGTCTGGGAGCTCCGCAGATGGCGAGCTGGCCTCCAGGGCCCACAGGAGGCTGCCACTGCAGAGCTGGTCCCTGGTCAGGGGGAAGGCTGAGGAAGGAGGGCCAGGTGACTGGGCAGAGTTTGCCCGGCCACCACAGGTGCGGCAGACTGATGGGACATGCAAAAATGAGCAGGGTTTATCCTGTAAGGTGTGACTCTGATTCCTCCCCAGGTGACGATATACTGAGACAGTAGTGAAGAGCCCCCTCAGGGCCTGGAACCAAAATGCATTAGAAACACATGTGGGTGAGAGCAGTCTGGTTGGGAGCTGAACCTCTCAGGGCTCGGGATGCTTTACCTCTCTTTTTGCATCATTTTTATACTGTGACTGTTTCTGTCTGTAGGCCACTGATTTATCTTGGTCTCAAAACGTTTGCTTGCTTTGGAATATGTGAATTTCTAAACTGCTCCGAGTCAACACTGAAATCCTGGTTCCAAATTATTGAAGCCAATTACCATTCTTCCAACCCCTACCACAATTCCACACATTCTGCTGACGTGCTCCACGCCACCGCCTACTTTCTGTGCAAGCAGAGGGTAAAGGTGAGCCCGTGCCGTGCTCCATGTCCAGGCTGGGTGTCCTGCCTCCCCTGAAGGACGGATCTGCTGTGGTTGAGACCATTTGGGGTGGCCACTTTGTGCGGCCAGCACATGGGGTACAGTCATCCCAGAAAGCAGGCAGGAGGCCATGCTGGAGCTCAGGATCATTGCATTGACTTCTGGACCTACTCCTAGCTCTTCTCTGGGACTTAGGAAGCACAGTTGGGTTCTCAGGGGAGAAAGCCAGGAGGGCTGCTCCCCCGGGGTCCCCGGGGTCTCACTGAACTTGTAGGCATGCACAGTCAAGCCACCTGCATGTCATCGGCAGTTTCACCTAACCTTGGGTCAGTGCCGCTCTGTGCCCACACAGGGTTATCTCTGGGGCCCAAAGCTCCAGCTTGAGACCTGGAGATCTTTGTGGCTCCTGCTGCATAGCCCCCAGTGTCTGGCTTGCTTCCTGTCTGACTCATGTCCCTGCGAGGCCCCTGGCCTCCTCTCCTCTCACTCACTGCTGCCGGTGAACTTTTTGGGGCAACTCTGCCTCCTATGGGGCTCACACTAAAGACCTCTCCTGGGTGGGAGTCCTGCCTCTCTATACTTAGAGGGGAATGAGCTTCTCTCCAGACCTCTTCTGAGAGACCAGGTAGGCATGGCTGCAGGACCATAGGGCGGGGCAAGTGTCCTGGTCATGGCGACAGGGTTTAAAACACAGTGAAGGGTGACATGTGGCCTGCAGGGGCCTGAGCCAGGGTCCACCATCACCTGAGGGCCAGACCTTCTCAGAGTAGGGTCTTCATCTTCCCACTCCCTGTTCCCTCCAGTCCACTGGGAGTTGGTTGCTGGAGTCCCAGACGGAATCAGGCCTCATGTATGCTAGGCAAGCACGGCACCGTGCACAGCCCAGCCCAGGGAGGACTGCTGCATAAGTGACGCAGACCAGGGGCAGGGAGGGACACCTGTGTCCACACGAATCAGCATGTAGAAAGCTCCCAATTTTTGCTTTTATTGCTTTTTTATTCATGTTTGCAGTACATAATGATTATGTTCATCACGGGGAGTTGGTACATGTTTATTGCTTTTGAACTAGATACAAGTATATTCAGTGCTAGCTTAAAACAATATGAGCATTAAAGTATAGTTCACATACGCTTTACCCATTTAAAGTTAAAACTACTGAATTATAAGTCAAATTAACCTATAAAACTGATATATTAGACATATACCTTCTTTTCAAAGTGCCTTCAAAGTGCTTTCAAAGACTATTTTCACATACGGTCTTATACAAGGATATACTCTTGGTAAACTTCAAAACTTCATAGGCTGTATCTTCTGACCACAAGAAAACTAGAATACCTGATGATAAAATAAAAAGCATTGTCTGGGTACAGTGCCAGTTGCCTCTAATCCCAACTACATAGGAGACTGAGGTAGGAGAATTGCAAGTTTGAGACTAGTCTGGGAAACTTAGTAAGACCCTCTCTCAAAAAATAAAAAGGGTTTGGGAAGTAGCGCAATGTGAAGGTCCTGGGTTCAGTCTCAGTACTA
>PVJX010017881.1:20177-37595 GCA_004027295.1 Dolichotis patagonum
GTACCGGGGATCAAACTCACAACCTCGCGCTTGCCAGGCAGGCGCTTAAGCCACTGAGCTAAATCCCCGGCCCAATGCTTTCACTTCTTACAGAGAAGAAAAAGAACATAGGAAACGCAAATGTTAATAATAATAAAAAAAAAATGGTTCTTTGAAATAACCAAGGCCAAAAAAAAAAAAGAACCAAGACAGAGCCAAACATACATAGCTCAGCAGCACAGTACCCACCTAGCAAGCACGAAGTCTTGTGTTTGATTCTTAGTACCAAAAAAATATATTAATGAAATAACCAAGGCAGTGATGTTCTATTCAAATTGAAAAATAAAACAGAGAAAATACATATATTTAATATGGAAAATGATAAAAGGAAGTAAGGCAATATCTGTATTCAAAAACCTTAAAACAGGTGATTTCTTTAGGGGGGAAAATATTTTAAATAACCTAACATAAGAGGTAGTAAAAATAGGTCAGTAGCATCAAGACAATGTTTAAATTACCAGTTTCTTCAACACCTGGCTCCTGGCCTAGGTGGACAGGTAAATTCTTTGGCCATCGAGGGCCACTTTCCATGTTATGCAGACCTTTTTAGGACTGTGAAAAGAGATGAAAAACTTGCACATCTTTTATTTCACTCCCAAACCCTGACCTTAGCCTAACAAAAGGCAGCACCTCCAGAGGGTGGAGGAAACTAGGCCAGTTGCCCATTAATGCATATGTTTAAATGTTCTGTCTCTCTCCTTTAGTAATGGTCCATGTTGTTCTCAGTCAGTAGGTTTGTTTTTGGTGATGGGACTATAGAAAGACTGGCTGACGCAGTAATGCCTCCCTGTATTTTGGTAACTGTTTACCTTATTGTTCCCTAATAAAGCACGCAGAGATGTCACTGCTTCAGCTTACGGACAGGAAAATGGTGTTCTCACGAGTATGCTTTTCTTAGAAATCTGAGCTCCTCTTAGTTTCAAGTACAGTGGTGCTTCAGTTTACAAACTTCCATTTGTTCTGAGATTTTGGGAAAGACTGCCACATTTGTGTTTGTGTGGGAAGATGGCCGCAGTTATGTTTATCACCCAGTGCAGTTCACAAATGAAAGCAGAGTTTTGCCAAATGCTTCTATTTGTGAACCAAATTGTTTGTAAACAAAAGCATTTGTGAACAGATGCACCACTGTACAGGGCAGAGAAAACCGCACATTAGGCTTCTTTGCCTCAGCTCCATCCCTGGTGTTAAAAGGTCTCTTGCTTCCAGGAAACTTTAGATCCCATTGATGAGGCCGCTGCACTCATCGCAGCCACCATTCATGACGTGGATCACCCTGGGAGGACCAACTCCTTCCTGTGCAACGCGGGCAGTGAGCTGGCCCTGCTCTACAATGACCTGGCCGTGCTGGAGAGCCACCACGCAGCCCTGGCCTTCCAGCTGACCTTGGGTGATGACAGATGCAACATCTTTAAAAACATGGACAGGTAAGATCAAGTGTGTGCCAGTGTGTGGGTCCTGTTGCTCTTTTGAACAGCTTTATTGGGATATAAGTTACAACGTGTATAGAGTGGACAGTGGCTTAGTCATAGCTGTACAGCCATCACCACGCCAATTTTAGTCATCCCACCAAAAAACCCCTGAGGCACAGCCCTTCTTCATTCTCCCCATTCTTCCTGTCCTGGGCTGCCACCACCCCATTTTCCATTCAGGCCTGCTTAGATCTGCCAGCCCTGGATACTCGTTGTGAAGGGATGCACACAGCTGTCTCCAACACCTGCCCGAGCACTCCCTATCCATCCTCGCCCTAACCACTCTTAAAATACACTTTTTAAACTTGGTTTGAGGCTGGGGGGAAATAGTGGAGCTCAAAAATGGGACGCCTGTCCAGCACTCACAAGGCCCTGGGTTCCATCCCCAGTACCACAGACAACAAAGAAAAACAAAATGAGTACCATCTGGCTAGATTCTGAAGCTCTGTCAGCTCTCAGGGCTTGTGTGTGTGGTACTAGGGACCTAACCCAGGGCCTTCACACTGGGCTATATGCCAGCCTTTTTAATTTTTTGAACCCAAGCTGGACTCAAATTTGTGACCCTCTTGCCTCAGGCTTCCACAGTGCTGGGATTATAGGTGTGCACCACAACTCCTGTACCGTGTGTAGCCCAGGGCCTGGTACAGAGTAGGTGCTTAATGCATGTCAGCTGAAGAGAGAAAAAGTGTTGTCATGATTACTTAATTCAGATTTTAAGGGAGGTTCTAGATGAGAGTTTTAAAGGGTATTCTTATTTCACAAAACTCCCTTCTGTTGCATTCAGGGATTTCAGAGGTCGACTTAAATTTTATTCATACTTCTTAGAGATGCATCATTTTTCCCCAGAAGCATAGGAGACCCCCTACTAACTTAGGTTGTCTCAGGGAAGGAACTGAATGACTTAGAAAAGGAACGAGTGGAGACTTTGCTTCATACTGCTTTGTACCCTGTGAGTCATGTGGATTGCCTCTTCAAAAAACAAAATTTTTGATGAATGTGATTATGCATATCCAAAATATACCAATAAAATCTAATTGAAAAAAATTATTTTGGCCAGCCACAGATATCATAGGACAAATACCAAGTGACAGGGTGGATACTGCAGCTCTAAAGCTTGGCCCAGAGGCTTCTGACTGTAGTGTCCTCTTGCTGCCAGTCCAGGCACAGACCCGTCACTTCCACATTCTTTTAAAGTGCAGCTTCCAAGACTTAGACCTGTAGCTGCAGGGGCCAGAGAGCCTGGAGGGCAGACGGTTTCCCGGCCTGGCTGGTCTGGCTCATAACCTGTAGCAGCCTCTGCTTTGTCATCTGCCACAGGAATGACTACCGGATACTGCGCCAGAGTATCATCGACATGGTCCTGGCCACAGAAATGACAAAGCACTTCGAGCACGTCAACAAGTTCATCAACAGTGTCAACAAGCCTTTGGCAGCACTGGAAGAAAATGAGGTAAGGGCCTTGTATCAGGGAGCCCACGACTGGGGTGTTCTTACCCTTGTGTGTGCAGAACACGAATGTCCACATAGCCCCCTTGCTCAGCTCAGCTGCACAGCCTTGGATGGGTCATGTAAGGGCTAGGGACCTTGTCTGTGAACTGACATCATAATGAGAATGATGGTTCTTCCCATGTGTGGCATAATATCTTGTGAGTGCCAGTGAAGAAACAACGACCAAAGTGTTTTGTATATGAAAAACATTCAAGCAGTGTTGATACCGAGATGAACTAGGATCTCCAAATAATATAAGGGAAATATCACAACTCCCAGCCTGCTAGATGTCTGATATGCTGAGTTTGTGTTCCCCAAACCAAAGAATGAATTCTAAGGAGCAAAGAACGTTGAGAGTGTGAAATATTGAGTGGAAGAGATACATCTCATGAGAGACAAGAGGGGCCCCAAGTGGGTTGCCAAGGACCCCACGAAGTTTTATAGAGCACAGCTACATGGGTACAATGTGGGTTACAGCTACGATGAACCAAGGTTATAAGTATAGCCACTTAGGTAATATTGATGCAGTGGGCAAGCAGTCCATGTATCAAGTGTATGTGGAAAGAACAAAGAACTTTTCCAGGAAGGGATGTGTCCAGGGTCTAGGTCACCAGCTGATGTGACTGATGTCTCTCTGGACTTCATTAGACCAGGTGATACCTCCTATCTTAGGCCTGGTCATAGGTCTGGACTCCAACAGATGTGCCTCTGGCCACAGCTGTAATGAGCTTTCATCTTCTGCATGGACTCTGAGAGGCTGTCCATGTTCCTGCCTGACCTGGCCTTCTGGAATAGTGAGGCAACATCATTTTATTTGCATGTGGGGAATGAGTTCCCAAAACCACACCTGTCACCAGGCAGGGCTGTGAGAAGCAGGGAACTATAGACCACACAAGGGCCCTTCTGTTGTGAGGACAGAAGAACCTTTGTGTGTACTCTCTGTGCTTTTCTAATAAATACAGTAAAGAGATAAAACCAGTCTGAGTTCTCAGCAAGTGGAGGAAGCGGTAGAATAGAAATCTGAGCCTCTCATCCTTCCCAGCCCTACAGGAGAGGCCTGATTGAGGACCCACTTGGATTGCTTTCCATTCCACTCCTTTTTCAGGAAACGAGTAAAGATGAGGAAGCCATCCACACTCTGCTCAGGACTCCGGAGAACCGGACACTCATCAAGCGCATGCTCATCAAGTGTGCGGACATCTCCAACCCCTGCCGGCCACTGCAGCAGTGCATCGAGTGGGCCGCACGCATCTCCGAGGAGTATTTTTCTCAGGTCAGGTGCTGCCTCGTAAGCCCTTTCACACGCACAGACCTCAAGAGGTAATGCCCTTCAAACTAAAAAAATAGGATTCTGAAAGAAAACGGTCCTTGAAGATCATTTCTTGTATTGCACATTTCTTGATAGTGAATTCTGTTTGTTTTTCCTTCCCTGAGAATATGTTTATCTGTCTTCACTCTTACAGGATATTTTTTGCTGGATATAAATCCTGGATTGACAGGTTTCTCCTAAAAGAACTGTAAGGGAGTCATCAATTCTTCATCTTCTAGGATAGAAAACAGTGTTAGATTTTCCTGAATTTGGTAACACACACACAAAATGAGAAGCCCAGGGGGGCTAACACATGTGAGTCAAGTCATAGGCAGCTCCAAGTTGAAGATAGAAAGTCTCAAAATCATCCACAGAAAAATAACTTGTAAAAAAAAATGACTCTGGTTTTCTGATTTCTCATTAGAAACTTTGAAGGCCAGAAGTCACTAAAACATCATCTTTCAAGTGCTATTAGAAGAAATCTGTCAACTCAGAATGCTGTATCCACTGAAAATACCCTGTAAGGATCAAGGCAAATAAACACATTCTCAGACAAGGAAGAGTTAACAGAATCTATTACCAGGAAACTTACAATACTAGAAATGCCAACGTGAGTTCTTAGGGCTTAAAGGAACTGATCACAGGTGTGAGCTTGAATCTCCAAGAAGGAATGAAAAACACCCCAAATGGTAAATTTCTGTGTAACTATAAAAAAACTTCTTTGTTCTCTAAATTTCTCTGAATACACAGTGCTATTTTAAGCAGAAGTTGTAGCATGGCATTGTAGGGTGTATAAGGTATGTACCTATAAATGACAGCCATGGCATAAAGGAAAAGAGAAGGTCAACGGACTTACATGGGTCCAGTGCTTCCACATGTGATGTGAAATGTCAGTTATCTCGGCAGAGTCAAATGGGAAGGATGCATATTGTAATTCCTAGAGCAATCACTGTAGTTTAAAAGCTACTAAACCTAGTACAATATAGTAAAATAATACAAAGAAGGCAGGAAAGTAAAATGATAAAATGGGAGCTCTAACCACGTCAGTTGACCAAAAACTCCCATTAAGAGTTCATCAGAATGGATTTTTAAAAAAATCCCCGACTAAAAGATTGAAATAGCCACATCAGTATCATACACAATAGACATCAAGACCCAAAAAGACATTTCCCGACAGATCCTTCATAATGATAAATGTATATGAACCTAGTATCAGACTTGAAAATGAACAAAACAAGTTTCACAGAGAGAAATAGACATTCTATAATCTGAGATTTTAACACCTCCCTTCAAGAGCTGATGGAACCACCAGATTAAGATACTAGCAAAGACACAGATGATTTGTACTCCACCATCAACTGCCTCAGTTAACATTTACAGAACACTCACCAAGGCAGAGCCTGTACTGGCTTCCAGAAGACTTCAGGAAATTGAAAAGGACTGAAATCAAGTAGGTATGTTCTCTGACCACAGTGCAGTTAAATCAAAAAGCATTAACAAGATACCTAGGAAAATACTGTACCTGATATTTAGAAATTGAACACCATGCTTCTAAATAATCAGTCAAATATAAGGGAAATTAATAAAATGCCAGTTCAGTGCATTTAAAACAGCATTTAAAGGAAGGTTTATAATTTTATTTCATTAGAAAACAGAGTGCCTCAACATTAGTGACTTAAGACTTCACTTCAAAACACTGGAAAAAGAAAAATCCAAAGCAAGCAGGAAAAAAAGCCAAAGATGAGAAAATAGCTAGGCATGGTGACGCCTCCTGTAATCCCAGTACTCATGGCTGAGGCATGGAGGATCGTCACAAGTTTGAGGCCAAAGAAGTAGAAAACAGTGAAAAACAGAGTCCAAAATTGATTCTTTGACAGAAATTGGTAATACAGCTAGAGTACTTGAGAAAGCGTAATCAGAAATGAAAGGAGGTTTGCTGCAGTTTTACAGATACTACAAAGGGAACCCGGCTGAGGCTACAGTGCAGCCTACAGCACTTGCCTCATACACCCGAGGGCTGGGTGGGTTCCATCACCAGGACTGCAAAATTGGCGTCACTGGGAATAAAATTTGATACCACAATCTGACAGCTTCAATGAGATGGACAAATTCCTTGAAAATTGTATTCACCAGAGCTGACAAGAGAAAAAAATAACCTGAGTAAACATTTTGTTTGTTTTTGTTTGTTTTAGAGGTACCGGGGATCGAACTCAAGACCGTGCACTTGCAAGGCAGGCACTTTTGCCACTGAGCTAAATCCCCGTGCCTGAGTAAACATATTTTGAAGAAAGACTAAGAAAGCAGGAAAGTCTTTCCTACAAAGAAAACTAAGTAAGGAAATAAATGCCAGTCTTACAGATGTTATCAGAAAATAGAGTGAGAACATTTTCCAACACACTTTATGGGGCCATGCTTATTCTTTTCACCAGGTGAGAGCCGTGGCCTGTTACCCCCAAGAATGTAACCATGCAGTATGCAAAGGGGGAAATCTGTCACCAGGCAGGGGCTCTTCCAGGAAGGCGAGCTTGGCTTAATGCAAGACAATTCCATTGCTCTAATTCACAATACTAATTGAATAAACACGAAATTACAAAATTATTTCTCACGGTACAGTAAAAGCCTATAACAAAATTCCATGTCCATTCACCATACAAATTCTTAGCAAACTCGGATGGAAGGAAATTACTTTAAAAGGAGCACACTGCACAGTTGCCATTACATTTCCTGGTAGTACTAAATGCATTGTCCCCAAGCTGGAATAAGGAGAGTGGTCCACCCATTCCTAGCACTTACCCACGTGGCGTCAACATTGCCCACGCGAGCAGTGAGTGATCAGAAAACAGAACTAGAAACACAGTCCTGTTTATAATGGTGATAGGAAGCAAAAATGACTAAGGAATAAATTTAATGAGTGACCAGACTGTTAGAGCGAAAACCACAACATGTTGCTAAAGATTTAAAAACACTGGAGAAAAGGGGCCACCTGCCACGCCCACAGGCGAAGGTCCCTGCTCCCCAGACTCATGACCTCTCCATGCTGTCACAGTCCTGGCAGGGACTTGGTTTGAGTGTTTTAGGAGAAACTGATAAACTTGATCTGAATTGTAATGTATGCCCCAAGGACTTTGTATAAACAGAAGCAAAGTTGGAAAACAAAAAGTTGGAAGACCTTGCACTAGCTGTCCTCAAAACTTAAAAGTAATCAAGGAAACATGCTACAGTCATATGGAGCAGAAGAGAACAGACCACATTTTAGGTCATACCACCTCTTGCCCAGCAGAGGCCTGAACGCACAAACCCAGGCACCACCAAGTGGTGAAGTTATGAAGCCACTAATGTCACGTGTCAACAAGTACACCTAACATGCTGTGACCGCTTTAGGAAGCAGATTAGCAGATCTTCTGTGCATGGTAAAATTTACTACTTGAGATCATGTTTTGTTCTCTGAGTATAGTGCATTACATTGATTTTTATATGCTAAACTGGACCTCGCATTCCAGGAATAAATCCGCCTGGTCATGGTGTAGAATCCTTTTAATGTGCTGAATCTGTGCTAATCTCTTGTTGAGGGTTTTTGCATCAATATTCACAAGATATTTGGGCCCATAGTGTTCTTGTGGTATCTTTGTCTCCTTTAATGCTGACCTCCAGAAGGAGCATATTGTGTTTGCTCCTGTCCAGTTTTTGAAGTGGTTTGAGAAGGATTGAGGTTAATTTTCTGAGTGATTGGTAGAAACCACCCATGAGGCCATCTGGTCCTGGGCCTGCCTTGTTGGGAGGTTTTGGTGACTGACCCAGACTCTGCTCAGTAGCCGAGGTCTGTCCAGCAGCAGGGGAAGCAGCCCAGCCTCTGTGCCTCCCTGGTCTGAGAGCCCAGGGTGGGGAGGATGGCCAGGGCTGACTGCATTGCTGTGTGACCCCTGAGGAGCCTCAGTGTCCCATGCGGCCTGTCTGGCTTCTGGTCACCAGCCCCACAGCTGCCAAAGGTGCGCTCTGGTGACAGGACCGCTGCACAGCATGGCAGGGGCCAACGTCTGCAGCCGAGGTGTTTCCTGCTTTTACAGACGGAGGAGGAGAAGCAGAAGGAGCTGCCGGTGGTGATGGCGGTCTTTGACAGGAACACCTGCAGCATCCCCAAGTCCCAGATCTCTTTCATCGACTACTTCATCACAGACATGTTCGATGCCTGGGATGGTAAGGACCAGGACCTCCTTGCACCACTGCCCAGTGGTGACGGGAGCTGAGTGTTCTAAAACAAGCAGCACATTGATTTTGGGGGTTTACACTGGCAAGAAGGACGAGAAAAAAAGAGCCAGTGAGGGCTGGGTGTCCCCTCCATCCCCCGTACCCTGCCCACACCTCTCTGCCTGTCAGCAGGGAGGTGACCTGGGAGTCACAGTTTAGAAGCAGGAGTAGGACTCAGCCAGCAGTGTTAACACCAGCACCCCATGCCCAGTTAGCATGTTGGCATTAACACTGCAGGGCTAGGGCCCACGGGGCAGAACCATGGCCTCTGCCCTCCTGTGTTTCACCGTCGCCTTTGCCCAGACACGGAGCTGGGGTGCAGCTCAGCGGGCATGCGCTTGTCCCCTGTGGGCAAGGCCCTGGGTCCCGGCCTCAGCACCACAGAGGGCAGCCAGAGGCCTGGGCCAGTCGGCCGTGGCTGTGCGTGCTGTCACACCCCTTTCTCTCCTCCAGCCTTCCTGGACCTGCCAGATTTAATGCGGCACCTTGACAACAACTTTAAGTACTGGAAAGGCCTGGACGAAAGGCAGCTGCGGAGCCTCCGGCCCCCTCCTGAATAGTGGGGGCCCCCAGAGCCCTGCCGCTTGGCCCCGTCCATCTGGAATCCGCGAGGGCAGCCACCGTTTGGAGCCATTTCCTCACTTCCAGAGCTCCGAGACACATGGGGACATGAGTCGCCTTCTGTGGCCATCATCTGCCACCACTGAGTGAGCCTGGGCCATAAGCACGGCCGCCTGCCGTGGGGTGGGGGCGCCTCCCGAAGGAGAGGGCTTTGCGTCAGCCTTCTGCCCGCAGCAGACCCGAGCGCCTGAGAGGGACCGTGGGACTTCCCGCAGAGACAGGGACTGTCACGGCCAACAACTTCTCAGCTATGCCAGCACTTACAGCTAGTGGCAGTCGGATTGTCAGCAGCCATTTCACACTGTGCAGGGTGCGATCACTCGCCTGGAACACTACTGAAAGTGACTTCTCTTTTCAAATTGAGTAGCAAATGAAACATAAAAAGAAATTTTGAAGTTGATTATTATCAATTATTAAAATGTTTTATTTATTAGAAATTCAATATTTTCTATGAATTTAAAATGCCAAAGCCAACTTCAGATGACCAAATTTACATGATTCATATTCATTAACCTGTATTACTTGGTGTACAGACTTATTTTCATAATGGAAATTTAAAATATTATAAAATGACATTTTATTGCACTATAGAACTATTTGTGTATGTTAAACTCTTTTCTGATTGATGCTAATTGGAAAAAGCTGTCTCTGCGGGGCTTTCTCTGGAGAGCCGAAGGGACCGAGCAGCTTCCCTGTTCCCACTGCATCCCGACCCGGCTCCGAAGCCAAGCTGAGTACGTGACACATTCACCAGTGACTCCGATACAAAACTCTTCGTTCTTGTTTTAGCAAAGAAAAATTGGACCCTAACACTTTTTCCTAAAATTTTATAATTGAACTTCTAAAAGTCTGCCTTATTTTATACTATTTCTATAGAATATTCCCTATGAAATAAAGTCAAACATGGAATATTTAATAGATTGACATTTTATAACCAGCCTGTTTTCATCTACAGTGGAAACCTTTGATTCCAGAAATTTATAAAGGTTCTGTATCCTCACATTTTGAATAAGGGTAATATCATAAAAATGACATTTGGTGACATGTCAAAGTGTTAGTTGTTTCATTTTAAACTTCTATTTTTTTTATTTCCAGATAAAAATGAAATTAAACTATTTGTTTTTAAGAAATCATTTTTCTTTGGAGTTTTATTTGCTTTGATATTCATAATATTTAATCTTCTCCATTTTATGTATAAAAAATATGACTTTAGGGCCGGGGATTTAGCTCAGTGGCTTAAGTGCCTGCCTGGCAAGCGCGAGGTCATGAGTTCAATCTCCGGTACCAAAAAAAAAAGAAAAAGAATATGACTTTGCCATAGTCTTGGTAGTTGAATGACTTTTCAGAGGTTGCATGGAGCCTGAGGTGCATGTCACTGAAAATCACTTAGACCCACAACATTTCACCACCTGATACCATTCCAAGGGCTCCAGCACACAGAGAGCTGACCAGGGGTGCTTGGGACTGGGTGCTGGTCAGAGATGTCAGGATGCTGCAGGGCACAAGCAGGGCAAGTCCTTCAGGGGACAGTTTCCTCTTTCCTATGTGAAAATAGCTGATGAGAACTGCACTGCGCTGAGCAGACAGCACGCTCTCCTCCAGGTGCCGAGAAGGAAAAGGACGTGATCATCACCAGCTCTTTCCACAGCCACTCATCCTCCAAGGTGGCCGCTGCCGGGGTGCGTGGGGCCTGGGATTCTCCCACCAGCGCTGGTGGCAGTGATACCAGAGACTTCAGGCCAGGGGCCTCACACATTTCAAGAGACAAAAGATGCAATAAAAGCTACAATCTACTAAGGGAGTTTTAAGAAAGATAACGACAAAGAAACCACATCAGCATTCTAGAGATAAAAAATGTAGTCACGGATGCAAACACAGCTCTAACATAGGATGCGTCCATGGGAAGGTGACTCCGGGGCACGCATAGAGTACCTTGGAGATAAAAATCAGTTAAAATACAAAGGTAGAGTGAATTGCCTCAAAATGTATCTAATGAAATCCCAACAGGAGAAAAACAGGCAGGACCAGAGAGGACCGAGTCCTTCACGTTCACAGACACGAGGCCTCAGACTGCAGAGCACACTGAGTCCCCAGTAGTGTGCGAGTCTTCCCTGCTTCCCAGCCCCGGAACACAGCAGGTATGAGAAAGAGCAAACCACAGACGAAGCTGCTGTCGGCTCACGGTGTTAGGCGCTTGGTCCATGGCCTTGGGCCCCCATCCCAGTGGGCAGTGTGGCAGGGCAGAGCTGCTCTTCTCCTGGTGGGGAGTAAGGGGGGCTGGGGGTCCACCTGTGCCCTCTGGGACGTGCTTCCAGTGACCGGGTGACCTCCCATGAGGCCCTTCTGCTGAACGTTTCCAGCAGCTCTAAACTGGGAACAAAGGCTTGGTCTTTTGGTGGCCCCCAAACTACCAATGGGTAAGATAAACCCACACAACATACTTGAGCCATAACACTGAATGCAAAGGAGAAAAATACAAAAGCTGTGAGAAAACACAGGTCCCTCAGAACGGCACTAGAGACCGCCACTAGACATATCATTTGCAACAATCAAAAGACACTGGATACCTAAGGAAAGTGTCAACCTAGGATGCTTACCTGCCATTCAACAGTGAAGCCAAAATAAAAATTATTTCAGACATATGGACAGTTAATTACAAACAAACCCCCATGTAAAGAACAGCTAAAAGACCCTTCCCTAGAGTGAATCCAGCCAGGTGCAGTTGTGCACACCTGGTGTTCCAGCGCTCAGGAGGCTGAGATGGGACGATTGCTGTTTGAGGCCAGCCTGAACTGTGCAACAAGAGTGTCTCAAAAAGAAAACAAATAAATCCAGTAAGGAGAGGTAAGTTACAGAAAGCAATAGTGGACAACAGTTGCTAAACATCTGGAAAAACTAGAGTATACTGAGCAAGGGGAAAATAACCCACATTATCAGGGTTGGTGGGAAGCAGATATATAGCAGGTAAGCTAAATGGTCAGGAGACCTTTCTTTTAGACATTTAACAAAGTTTGGGAACTGTCAAAGGGATAAAAGTATGGAACTTCAGAACACTAAAAGGAAAGCGAAGAAAAATTAATACAATAAAAAATGAATATGGGATGAATTACAAGAGATAATGGCCAAATTAAGAACAAACAAATACAATATGTGCAGAATCAATTCTAAATTATCTATATGTAAAAAAAACTTTGAAATATGGCAATATTCCTAAAATGACACCAAAAGCTTTAAAAAGTATTTATAAAGTTACAGACTTTTGCTAGGTATAGTGGCACACACCTATCATCCTAGCATTTGAGAGGCTGAGGCAGGCGGATCACTGCAAATTCAAGACCAGTCTGGGCTACAAAGTGAGTTCAAAGCCAGCCTGAACTGCGTAGCAAATCCCTGTCTCAAATGAAACAAAAAAGTTATAGACTATGCAACAAAAGATGTAAACCAACCTTTAAAACATGCCACAGATTAAGATGACCTAGAAAAACTAAAGTATTAGTTTATAATGCTAAAGTATTCATACCCAAAATATATTTTTAAACACCTACAGTAAAGGCAACAAAAGATATTTCATGCCCTTTAGATTAATAAAAGTTTTTAAATCTGGTGGTACCAAGTGTGATAAGACTGAAAAAATATTCAAACATCAACAGTAGGAACGTGATTGGTGCAACCACTCTGGAGGGCAATTTGGAAAAAGTATATTTCAGCAACTTTTTAATTTTAGATCTAGGGAACCCTGCAAATGTACATGACACGTTGGAGAATATTCACTGGAATTCTGCTGTGGTGAAACAGGAGGGGCAGTTTGTAGTGTGCTAAAGAGGAGAATGGGTAAAGAAATTCTGGTTTTATACTCAGATTCCGGCGCACGCAGTGGACAGTTTGAAAAGAGGCTCCCGCTGATCCCGCCCCACTGAGGCTCACAGCTTTGAGCTGGACCCGTGGACTTTGTAGCCAACAAAACATGGCAAAACTGATCAAATGCTGCTTCTGAGAGCTGGCTATGAAGGAAGGTTTGCTAGTTTTCAAAGGCTGCCATAACAAACTTGACTGGGTGACTTCACAGGATGTAAATGTATTATGATATTGCTGGGGCCAAGAATCTGAAGACAAAGTGCCAACAGGCTGTGAAGGAGGAAGTGCACCGTTCTCCATGCCACCTTCCTCTCTGAATACACTGTCCCCTCACCCTGGAAAAACGCCAGTCACAGTCCTTAATTAATTTTATTTGCAGAGAGCACACTTTTCAAGTTTGGGGAGACACTACAGATGGTCACTGCAGTGGGTTTGTCAACCCACTACAGATGGTGACTTCCTGTTTTTCTTGCTGCCTTGGTCCAGTGCAGCAGGGCTGTCACATTGTGAGCCACCTCAGGGAAGCTCACATTGCAGAAAACAGACCAAACATGGGAAGAAATAGCACTGAGGAGGTTTAGGAGGCAGTTTATTACACTAATGGGCTTGACTGGGATTTCTCCCAAAGAGCCAGCCCTGCCCCGCGGGATTTCAGGGCTTTTATGGGGAATGCAAGGAGGAGGTACAGAGGCAGATTCAGTGCATTATGACTGGACGGTTGGGTGACATCTTGGGTTGCTAAGGGGGTTTAAACATTTTAGGTTACATTGTACGGCCATCAGCTGTACAACACATGGATCATACACGGGAAGAAATGTCCTGTTACATTTTAAGTTACATTTTAAGGCCATCTGCTAGCCAAGCTTACACAAAGGAGGGAATGTTTTAGTATCAGGTTGGTCAAGATGTGCCCATTTGGTCTTGGCAGGTTTAATTCCCTTTCAGTGTGACTAGAACTGTGGGTGACTTGCAGTTGATAGCCAGCAAGGAGGGGAAGCAGGTCCCACCTAGTCACATCCCCAGGGGACCACTACTCCAGGAATGATCTCAGCCCTGTGAGAGAATCTGAGCCAGAGGCCCGAGTAAATCACACCTGGATTCCTGCCACATAAACTACAAGGCAGTTAAAGCTCACTGTTATAGTCAGGGGTTTCAAGGGAAACAATCACATACAGAAAACGTAACTAATAGTAGTATTTATCAAATAAAGGAGTCAAATACAAAGGGCAGGAAATCTGTCCATACACTAAAGACCTAGAAAATCTAACCAAGGGTCTAGATCCCATGGCAATAACCTGCATGAGTCCAGCTGAAGACCTAGAGCCCATGACAATGCCCCCAGTTCAACTGGAGGCCCAGAGCCCATGACAGTGACTCACACAAGTCTTCCATGAATCTATACTGGAAAGGCCCAGAGGTCAGTGGTGGAAGCTAGAATCCATGCCAGCAGGGTGAAGGATCTGTGCCAGTAAGTTGAGGGATCTGCACTGGAGCCAAAAAGCAGCACTCAAAATAAGGACCAGAGCTCCCCCAAAAAGTACCACAGCCATCCTAGCAACTGTGAGGTCCCAGGCTCCTCCGACGATGAGAACAGCTGAGTTAATATCAGGGAAGCCAGTGTGACAAGTTCCTCCAGGAGAATCAGTGGCAACAATAACACTTAGGAGAACCCACAACACTACTCTTCCTCTCAGGTCTCCTTTTTATGCTGGCAACAGTCCTCAGGTTGGGCCATCCACACTCGGCAGCACCCTGAATCAGTTCAGCTGGTGTTTAACATGACCATCCATTTTCAATCCACAGCACTCTGGCCAGTGAATTTTTAGATGATTTGTTACACAGCAGCAAATAACTACAGGAACTACATAGCCATTTAAAAGAACGAAGTAGAGTTACACATGTCAACTAGAGAAAAGCTTATAAGTAATATAAAATGAAAAGGCAAAGGATAGAAAATTGATATAAAAAATAGCTTTCTATACTCCAATAATGAGCCATGTGAGAAAGTAGGAAAACAATTTCATCATCATAACTTGTGCACGCGCACTTCCACACACATTACTGGAAACTGACTTGCCTAGGAGATGAAAGGTCTCTACCGTGAAAACTACAGAACACTGAAGAAAACTAGAAGAAAAGAAGGCCTTCTAAATTCATGGATTGGCAGAATTAATGTAATTAAAATGGCCAAAATTAATGCAATTAAAATGTAATTAAAATTAATGTAATTAAAATTAATGAATTACTAAAAGTAACCCATTCAAATGCAATCGCCATCAAATTCCAATGACATTCTTCACAGAACTATAATTTTTTTTTAAATCCTAAAATTAATGTGGAAATGAGTCAAAATAGCTGAAGCAACCCTGAGCAAAAAGAAACTGGAGATATCACAACACCAATTTCAAATTATACTACAAAGCCATAGTATCCAAAAGACATACAGTTCAATGGAATAGAATAGAGGTCACAGAAACAAAACCATCCAAATCCATCTGATTCTGGACAAAGGAGCCAAAACATACTTTGGAGAAAAGGCAACCTTTTTTCTAAAAAGTGCTAGGGAAGCTGTAGAAGACTGAAATTACATCCCTATCTTGTATAAAAATCAAATTAAAATAAAGACTTAAGTACGAGATCTGAAACTTTGAAACTGATAAACGAAAACATGAAGAAATACTTGAGGTCATAGGCACAAAGACTTCCTCAATAGGACTCTAGTAGCATAGAAATCACAACAAGAATCAACAAATGGGCCAACATCACATTAAAAAGTTTCTGCACAGCAACAGAAACAACCAACAGGGTAAAGAGACAGCCTACTGAATGGTAGTCTTTGGAAGCTACTCTTCTGACAAATAATTAATATCTAGAATGTAAAGGAATTTTGAAAACACACACACAAATCAGCCTAATTGAACACATTCTCAAAATAAGTGCAAATGGCCAATAAGCATGTGAAAAAATGTTCAGTGTCTTTAACCATTAGGGAAATGCAAATCAAAACTACACTGCAGATGGCCTCAATTCACCAATAAAAAGAAACACAGGCAGAGTGGATGAAGAAATAAGAGCCATTAATATGCTGTATATAAGAAACACATTTAACTTGAAAGGAAACTTGAAAAGATGATGGACCTATAGGTAGCAGAATATGAAGCCTCTCTGAGCGAGACAGCTCAAATGCCAGAATAGAATACCCTGGAGAGACCCAAAAGAGGGAGATGGATTCTTGCAACCCAGGAAGAAACTGAAGTCAAAGAAACTGCTCGAATATGAGGTCCCAGGGCTACCATTAGAGAAGCTAAGATCAGCGGCGAGCACAGCACTCTCACCGAGCTGTGTGAATTCGTGCCCGAGATCGACTTGAGCCACTGAACCTGTGCCAATGCAGCTGGCTTGAGCGGCCCTGAGCGTGGAGCTAAACAGTCCTGCACGTGACTTGCCCTGCACGCAACCCACCCAGAGGCACCTGAATTTGCGCTGCAGCCATACTGAGGTCAGAGGTCAGGGAGCCCAGCAGTTCTCAGGGACCGGCATCAACAAGCGGTGAGTGATGGGAATAAGACCCTCCCATGGGAAAGGGGCAACCAACTGGACGACATATTGGAGTTGGGCAGGATAGTCCTAACTCTGTAAGGAAGCAGCTTCAGTTGGTTGCTCCCCTCACAGAGTGGATTGGTTGGGATCTGCTTGGACTCGGCTGTGTCCCTGGCTGGGACCCAGTGGGTCATCACAAATCAATTAATTCTCTGAGCACGGTGCACACTGACACAGTGAAGGCCGGTGAAGGTTGACTGGCCCGGAGGGGAGGAGCCAGCATATACTGCCCTTGCTTGCACTTTACTCTCTGATAGCGGACTGCAGAGGGCAGAAGCCCCTAGCCTGCATGCTCCAGAAGAACCCTAACCAACAAAAAAAGGGGCTGGGAATTACACTATACACTTGTATGGAAGGAACCAAAAACATGACGAGAGAGAAATAAGAAAAAGGCCCCAGCCCCCAACCCTGAGAATATTGATCCAGGAGAGGTAAATACAAAAGAGATTGAGGGCAGCAAACATGCAACATCAAACACAGCATCATTGGACATAAAGAGATATCTTCAGGACCTCGTAAATGAGATCAAAAGTGAAATATTAATTCAAGTTAAACAAGAGATAAGTAGATTAATAAAAGAAAGGCTGGGCAAGAAGACACAGACAGAAGAATGGAGGAACTCTCTCTCAAGAAGACACAGACGGAAGAATGGAGGAACACAAAAGGAGAGAAACGTTCCATGAAGAATATAAAGCAAACCTAAAATTCATGAAGCAGATTCAAAGAGATTACCAGGAAACTAAAGACTCCATAGAAAGTTGACAAAACTGCTTGAAAGAAACTAAAGATAGA
>PVJX010017882.1:0-37625 GCA_004027295.1 Dolichotis patagonum
GGGGTGTACAATTCAGCCTATCGTCACCACGAGCCTTGAGTCCATTCCAGATCCCTGGCTTCAACTGCCTGGGCACCCGCACTTCCCTCGCTCACTCAGCCCCTGCCAGCGGCCCCTCCGGCCTCTCGGGCTTCTCCAGGTCTGTGCTGCCGCTGTCTTATCTGCCTCGTCCCTGCTCCCGTTCTGAGGCCTCCTGGTCCAAGGGCTGATGAGCACTGAGGCCTTCACAAGCCCTGCCCAATGCTGCTCTGTCTCCAGGGAGTCTGCACGAGGTTGGGGGACGCTTGCTGTGGGGACACTGTCCTATGCATCGCAGTAGGTTTATCATCATCCTTCTGCCAACTGGATGCCAGCAATGCTTTCCAGATGTGACCATCGCAAGTGGCAGACACAGCCAAGCACCCCGGGGGTGCTGGCTTGCTGCCGCGGGAGAAGCGCTGTTCTAGGGCTGTGAAGGCTGCGTCTGGGGCACGTCAGTGAGTTCAGTCAGTTAACGTGAGCGCCTTAGTTCACTGAGAGGAATCAACGACACAGTAATGTCAAGCACTTGGAGGAGGCCAGCCCGGAGCAGGCGTCTCTCTCGCATCACTCAAGCGTCGGCCTGCGTTGCGTGGCTGTGTTTGCCTGTGTATGCGTCTTCCTGCATCTCGGAGTACCACAAGGCAGATGGAAGACCATATGGTGTGCAGCAGACGCTCGGTCAGTGTGAGGAGGCAAGGGGGCGCCTGTCCCGGGTCTGTGGTTCCTGGGAGCACGTCCCCAGAGCAGGCCACGTGAGGCCCACAGCAGGAACTCAGTAAGAACGTTTCTCACTGAATGTGAAGGCAGAGAAGGCTTACGGCTCACGTGGGGACCTACAGGGACCTGTTCCCTCAGTTTGCTATTCGTTAACAATTGCCTCCATCATCCTTTCCTTCTTTCCTGTGAATTTTTGAGGAAATTGGAAAACAGATTTGGCTGCGTCCCCTCTTCTGATGGGATCCAGTGTCCAGGTGGCCACCTGGTGACTCTCGTCTGGCCCTGCCTTGCATCACAGGCTGTGCTCCTCCCCTGGCCAGGGCTCCATGGCCATGTCACCTGATCCATCATCACGAGCCCGGCCTTTCCATGCTGCGGCTCACAGAGCCTCTGTGGTCACACTGCCATCAAGAGGGGGACTCATCATGACTGTACCACGGGAGACACAGCATCTTGCCTGTCAGCCATGCAAGAAGGAAGGATCCAGTGGTCCCTGAAAAGAATCCCAAAGTGACGCCTGCATCCGGGCCCCTGTCCCAGCCCATTGCTCTGCCGCACTGACTCTCTGACTCATCTGTAAGGTGACGGGTGGAGTGGACCCTTTCTGACATGAAAATGTCCCCGGCTCATCCCAGGGCTCTAGGTGTCACCCCTCCGAAATCCCCGACCCGTCCCAGGGTGGGCGTAGTCCTGGCCCCATCTCCCCCCACGCAGGAGGGAGCTCGGGGGTCAGGGGTAGAGCAACTCCCAAAGGCTAGGATGGGCAGCTGGTCCCTGTTCACCAGGTTCAGTACCTCTGTTTCAGTACCTGGTTCCAGTACCTCTGTTCCTGACAAGCAAGGACACATGGTCACCCCGCCCAAGTCCCCTAGCTGCTAAGAGCTGTGACTGAATCCTCACTCAACCCCTATGAGGAGCAGCCCTGAAGATACAGTTATGTGTGGTGACTATGGATGGGGACCAAGGGAAAAAGTCAATGGGACACAGACACCCTGGAGTGGACCTTATGCCCATAGTGATGGAAAACGAGCAGGGTTGGACAGCAAACCTGTAGGGATCATAGCGGGAACAAAGTTGAGAGTGCCCCAGTACCTAAAGTTACCGTTCGCTGCCTCAGTTTCCCCCCTTGTCATCGGCCATAAAGACCAGCTACTCCACTTGTCGCCTTGATCTTAAAGATGTCTCTGTTTCTAGAACGAGTCAATGATCTCGGGTATCAATATTAGGTGAGTGTAAAACACGCCTAACATTTTGTGTCCCCCTGCGTCCCATGCCCAACAAAGTCACACCCTCCAAGTATTTCCTTCTGCAAACAGGACTATTTTCTGTCTCTTATAATGCTGGCTTGGGAGAGCAATACAGAACTCAGAGCTCAACTTCCAGACTGAATTTAGATCTCTTTTTGAGGGATGAAAAAGAACCCCAGCTAAGGTTAACTGCTGTTACTTGTTTTTGTTTGTTTGGTACTGGGGATTGAACCCCAGTACACTGAGCTATGTCCCTGCTATTTATTTATGTAGACAGTGTCTCATTAAATGGTTAAGTTACCCAAGCTGGTTCAGACTTACCATCCTCCTGCCTCAGCCTTCTAGGGTGCTGGGAGGATGACAGCATGCCTGGCAACAAACCCTGAAAATTTCTACAAGAAATATGTTTTCAAGATTTAATAAAATCAAAATACCAGTATTTCTGTCCTTTTTCTCTTCCTTCTTCCCACTATCCAGCTCAATCATACTGAAAAGATCCACGCATGCTTTTTACACTCAAGTATTTACCTTATATTTAAATTGTGCATTTTTGCTCATAAGAGTAGGTGAGATGAATAAAATCATTCAATTTAAATTCCAGATACAGTGGTACCTTGGTCCACAAGTTTAATTCTTTCCAAGATTAGAGTTGCAGAATTCTTTTCACCGAAGGTACCACTGCAGTTAGAAAAATCTCTGTATTGCTATACTTTTGACTAGAAAAAGTTACTAAGCATCTGTCAGCATTTAATCAAAGAGCAAATTATATTTCATAACACAGTCACTCTAAGTTAAAGATCAGAGACAATATTTGGAACCAATTATAAATGCGATCTACTGGATTTTTTAAAAGCATGTATCAAGTCATTCAGCTTCAGACTTCATACCCTAACCTGCACAAGAATCATCTGGAAGTCTTGTCGGTATGCTCACTGCAGGCGTGAGTTCAGTCAGGGGCTTCTGTATTTTCACAAGTGCTACCAGTGCTCCTAGGCCAGGAAATACACTCGGAGAAGATGAACTACTGGCAGAGAGTCAATAAGCAGGACTCTAAGCTTACTAATAAACTTTCACATATTACCATTTTTTTAAAACCAGGGCGTGATGACACATGCCTATAATCCCAGCATACTGGGAGGCTGATGCAGGAGAATCCAAGTCTGAGGTCAGCCTGGGCAACCGGGCAATTTAGCAAGACTGTCTCAAAAATTGGAAGGAAGAGAAGGAGGGACGGATGGAGGAATGAAGGAAATAAGGAAGGAAAGGAGGGAGGGAGGGAAGGAGGAAAGAAAGAAAAAGAAAAGAAAAGAAAAGAAAAGAAAAGAAAAGAAAAGAAAAGAAAAGAAAAGAAAAAAAGATTGGGGATGTGGTGAGTCCTGACTTCAAAGCTGATAGTTCCCCCATTATCTAAAGTTATCGTTTGCTGCCTCAGTTTCCCCCTTGTCATTGACCATAAAGACCAGCTACTCCACTTGTCACCTGGATCTCAAAGATGTCTCTTTCTAGAACAATGAGTCAATGGTCTCGGGTGCTAGTATTAGGTGCACATGAAACTCACCTGGCATTTTGTGTCCCCTGCGTCCCATGCCTGGTTCAATCCTCAGTACCTCTCCTCGCCAGAATTCACAGCTTTGAAGGGGAGGAATTGTATTTTTAATTTGCTTCATGATTTCACTTCCACTATAATCAAACCAAAAGTACGATGCTCTGAATGACCCCTCTCTGCTATTATTCCTAAGCCGGGAATTTTGATACTACCTGAACTTGGCTTCCTTTTTCCCATTTCTGGGTAGAGATTGTAAGGTTCTCAGCTCAGTCTTGGACTCTGCATGCTCGCACTGTCATCCTGCGTCCCTGTAGGTCTAGGGCTAGGGCTAGGCTTAGCCTTTAGGTGACGAAGGGGGTCCCTCTCCGGAGTTTCTCGGTCTGCTCTTGAAAATATTTACTGTAGCTCTTCTCTGTGTTCCTGACTCAGTTTCTCCTCAGTCCTATCTAGCAGTGACTGTGGGCCTCTATTTGCTCCCCAGGGGTCAGCTCCTGGCTGAGACCTCCTCCTTCACTGGTCCTCAGGCTCCTAGGACCCACCCAAGAACCAGCGACCCACCGCACCCCTTAGGATCGATGTCAGACGCCGAGCAGCAGGCCACCACCAGGGGGCGGTGTGACGATGTTGGCCTTCGCGGGCTCAGTCTCGGTTGGCCATCAACCTGGGACTGAGAATTGCAGAATTGAGCCACAAAATCAATTCTTACTTTTAACTTGTATAAAAAATACACACATATTACTTCTGCCACAGGCTACCTCATCTTCATAGATAGGCTTAAAAAAAAAAAAAACCCTTTCTTATTGGGTGCAAAATTTGTTACATTATCCAAACTACCAGTTTAACCTTGCTTATCTGTTTTCTTCCTGCCCTTAGAGGCATAAAGTCCTATCTGTGATACTCATGTAAAAAGTTTTATCACTTTGATTTTAAAATAAAATGAAACAAGATATTCCTTTGACTCTCTTTACAGTTTAACTTAATTCTAGCCTTCTGTGGACACACTGGTTTTTAGGGCGAGGCCCATGCGATGACACAATGACCAGACCCAAGACTGCGGCTTCAGCGAGCCACCTACTTGCCATTTTTGCTCAGAGCTGCTCTGAAAAAGCAACATGGCTTGACAGAATACTCTAAGGCTCCAGCAGTTCACGGAGACCCCTCTTTTCGCCGCCCCCTGGTTGTTGTGGAGGAGTGGTAAGGGTACTGAATTGTACTCTTTGTGGTGCACTGTTTTCTCTTTCAGTATGGTATCATTCTCCCATAATTCAAATGAAAAGGCAAGCAGGAAGAGTTGAAGCCAACTGATTATACAAAAGAGGATCCAGGTGAGAGTTTAAAAAAAAAAAGAAAGAAAGAAAAAAAAAAAAAAAAAAACAAGGTTCCTGCCAAAATTCCCTGTGGAGAAATTCCTCTCAGAACCCAAATTTGGCAAAAACTTCAACACTATAAAAATCACCATTGCTGGGTTTCTGATTTCATTTTCCCCTGAAACTATATGGGAGGTAGTTTGGCTCTGCTGTGGGTTTAACAGAAGAAATGATAAATACTAGTCTTAAATTCTAACTTCCAGTTACCTTGAAACCTTGCATAAATTGAGTACTTTCCTCCCCCAGCTCGGTAGGTAACATTTTAGCATGTGTAAGGGTCCCTGAAAGAGAGGTAAGTTGGACTTGTATTTTTTAAATTATTTTTTTCTGTGTAAGATTTTTAATTTATTTGAAAAATTTTAAAAATTGTATTAGTATCTGTTTGCAGCACATGATGGTTCCATTCAACGTGAGAAGTGGGTACATCTTTATTTCTCTTCCTTCTCCTTCTCCTCTCCCACTCTCCCATCCCTCCATTTCTGGGTCCCCTTCCCCAAATTCTACTTTTAGAAAATCAGTAAAGTTTTTTCAAAGAATTCTAGCAACAAAAACTGCCAGATAAATATTTTGCAATAAAGACAAGACATAAATTTATATTGTCTTTTTTTGGGAGGGGGCTTTCAGAAATTCCCTTTGCTTTGCCAAAAAGAAGGGGAGGAGCATAGTTTTATATTTAGAAATAGCAGTTACTTTGATGTCTTTGATCTCTGGGCTTTGAGGAAAAGAGGCCAAGTTTTTTGTTTGTTTATTTGTTTGTTTTTACTGCTTCTCAAAGTACTGAATGAAGAACATTTAGATCTTGTAAGAAATTTGGTAGCAGAAAGAACAGTTAATATTAAACATACATAAAAAATTTGACCTCTGTGTCCCAAGCATTGTATTTGTCCTTGAGAAGCAAAAGCTTCCATGGAAGAATTCCTGCACGAGAAAGGCAAGATGGGATTTGAAAGAGAGGAGGAGAGGCCTGACATTTAGCATTACCTGTACCTGACTTTTAATTCCAACCAGCCAATTTCAAGCTGCATGAACTTAGATTCTGTCTCTCTGTATCTCTGTCTATGTGTCTGTCTGTCTGTCTGTCTGTCTCTTTCCCTCCCTCTTTTTCAGACAGGGTTTCACCATATTCCAGTCTGGCTCACCACACAGGTGGGCCTCAAACTTGCAATTCTCCTGCCTCAGCCTCCTAAGTGCTGAGATTACAGTTGTGTGCTGGACACATTTCACAGTCTGTCTGAATCTGTTTTCAGACCTGAAAATTGAGCACAACAATAACCACAATTCCACTGTTTCAGGCCCACGGCCTCACGAGCGAGCATCCTGGGAGAACAGCTGGTTGTTCATCCCTTAGGTGGCGCTCACCTCACCAAAAGGTACATCCTGCCCTCAGGGGCGACTTGACCTGAAACTGCCAACAATCTAGTAAAGCTGCAGAGAAGCCCACCAACCTTCTCTGACCTACAGTTCTGCTTTCCCAGCTCTTTACTGGATAATTCTATTTGGAAGTTTCCTCCAACTCAGAACAGCACCGTTCTTTCAGTCTTGACATCTCACTTGCTTCTGTGAAAGGTAATTAGTTGACTTCCCAGCGCCTCCAGTTTCCTGCACTGGTGGCAGCCGCTGCTCTCCAGCGCTGTCGCGGTCCCCTCCGCATTCAGGATTTGCAGCAGTCTCTGTCTTGGGCTTTTCACCTTTGCAAAGCTTCTGACCCTTACAGCAGACGCACCTGCCTAGCTCGCTGCCTTTCAGCCCTGCCGAAGACTCGCCTCTTTCACAATTTGCCCAGCACTTGCCTCCGGAAAGGCACAGTTCCTTTCTGCTCTTTGGGGGTTGAAACATAGTCCATTTGAGGACACCTCTACCGAGCTCTTGGCTGTGGGCCTTACCTGACTGCGACGGACTATGGAGGCGTCTCTCGATCCAGCTCACCTTGCTGTCTTTCCAGCACCCTGGCCATCCCAAGACCAAACCCCAGCCACATGGATTCCCTGAGGCACTGCTGACCTTTCTCCTCTGGCCTTGAATGGTGAATTACCTCCCCCAAGAGTTCTAATCCTCATCCAAGCATGATTCTCCTAGTGCGGTTTCTAGGCCACGCTTCTGGAGTTGCCAGCAGTACCTGGAGCCAAAGTATCTCATGGGGCAAATAAGACTTGGATGAAAGAGAAGCTGGCTAGGGGGCTTGCTAATAACCATACAGCACAGGAAGAAAGCGGTAAGACCAGAACTGGGATCTCACCAGCCTCCGCCAGCACCCTCCCCATCACACTGTCTGAGAGAGTGACTTCCAGTGTTAGGCTCTTGGCTTAGTATCTGAAGAGACTTCGGTCTCAGACGGTTCTGGATCTTTGGCATCCTGGGAAGAGAAAGGCAGAAACTCTGCCTTGGGATCAAGGGCTGAACCAGGTGGTTCGCCCACCTCCCAGCTCCCCAGGTGAAAGAATCAGTGTTCCTTCTGTAATTCAGGTGCCCAGAGTCCGCCTCCTTATCGCTCACATCATTTCCATTCCCCAAGCCCTTCTGGCCTTTTAATCTAGTATCTACCCACCCAGGCTAAGAAGGTTGTGTTAACCAGCTTCCTGCTACTACAACCAGCTTAGAGAATCAAGGTAGCGAGAAAGTTTGTTTGGGCCCACCATTTGCAGGTTCTGGTCCTTGAGCAGCTGACCCTGTTGTCTGGGCCTGCGGCAGCCCCTCAGGGTAGATAATAGGTGGTGGATGAGGCTGCTCACCCCACCAGGAAATGAAAGAGCAGGGTCCAGAAGGGCTGGGTTCCCCCTATCTCCTTTGAGGTTACTCTCCGATGACCCAACGTACTTCCTTCATGTGCCACCTCTTGAAATTTCCACTACCTCCCAGCAGTGGGACAGGTGGGGAGCCAAGCCTTTAACCCTTGGGCCTTCGGAGGACCCTTAGCAAACCTTCAGCCACAGTTTTATTTGGGAATCTACTTCTGAGCGTCTCCAACCATCCTGACCCTGGTTCTGCAGCCACCTGTCAGTTACCAGTTTAGAGGCCATGTCCCCATCCTCCCCTTCCCTCAGCAGAAAAAACAGGAACAAACAGAAAATCGAACATGAACAGAGCATGGAAAAGCTCACTTTGTAACCAAGTCCATGCTGGAACACTGTCCACGTGTTTCAATCCGAGACTGAGGTTTGTGATTCCAAAATGCATGGAATACTTTAGGGAATTCTAGCTTTGGAATTTTCCCTGCACCTTCAAATGGTGAAGGGGCAACGCGAGAGAGAGAGAGAGAGAGAGAGAAAGAGAGAAACAAAGAGAGAAAGAAAGAAAGAAAGAAAGAAAGAAAGAAAGAAAGAAAGAAAGAAAGAGAGGTCCAGGAAAGTTGAAAACCTCCAGGGCAGTAATCATCGTGATCTGCAGCCTGGATCAAGAACACAGCCAGCCCTTCGGTAGCCGCCGCTCTGGCCGCCATTGGCCACCAGCAGCCATTTTGATGCTCTGTAACCTGAACCAGGGCCTGTCAAGCCCTTGAGAGGAGTGCAAATGACAGTCAGCTACACAAATAATTTGCCCCCAAGTGTTTATCAACTCCCTTCCATGGCCACTTCCATTTATAGCTTATAAACGGTTATTAACTGACTCCTTCACATCTGATAACCGGGCCCCAGAACAGGTGGCCCGCAGGGCAGGCCATTAGAGGCCTCCCTGGGAGGTGCTGCGCGCTGGCCTGTGGGTGGTCTTCCTGCCTGAGTTCGGTGCCCACAGGAGAAGACATTGTCGAAAGTCTCCAATTTAGGAGATAACAGTCTGTGTTGTCTGTTTGTGTAAAGGACTGTCCAAGTTACAGCTGGCTTTCCTTTCTGACCAGCAAACATTGCCAAGAAGGGTTGAAAGTTCAGTGTACTCAGGGGGGCCCCCCAAAAACACATTCCCTTCCCCGTTCTGGTCTTGGGCAAACAGTCCTTGCCGCTCTCTTTCAAGGATTCTTTAGGAGGCTTGAATCTCTGAGGCTTTGCACAAACCCCATCCAGGAGGTGGAAGCCAGAGGGATACACCCAGGCGGAAGGAGGGAGTGTTTTTTTAGTGCTTGGGTTCCCTGGGATTTTGTGCTTTACTAAAAAAAGCTTTGCAGGTCCCACAACTTGCTTTTCTCAGAAATAGTTCCTGGTCGAATAGACCACAGAGACACCAGATCTCCGTTTTCTTGGTGTTTCTTAAGAGGAGGCAATGGGGGGATAGATGTTAGGCCGGGGTTTCTTCATCTCAGCATTGCTGACATTTGGGGCCAGCTGCATCTTTCTTGGGGCACCACACTGCCCTATGCATTTTTGGAGGTTTATGTAACATCATCCCTGACCCCTTCATCCACTGGGTGCCAAAAACAACCCCTTCTTCAACTGTAGCCAAAGAAAAAGTCCCCAGATATTGTTGGGGACAAACTCACTACCAGTTCCAACTTTCAAGTGTTTATTGAAATATGAATTAACTAAAAAATAACGTCCTGGCTACTCTAATAGGGCAGTAAAGATTTCATAACACTAAAACAGCCTGCCAGAGCACTGTAGAATTGACTCTTGGTAAGTATTTATCAATTGACCAAATATAAGTTTTCTCTGATTACAAATGCGTATCAATGAGCAAATCAACACCTAGGGAATCCTGAAAATAAAAATTGAAAAAAAAACTTTTAATGACTTTATGCTCCAAATTTTAAAAGGCACTGTAGTGATGAAGAAAATGAAAGAGTTGTGCCCTGGAAAGCTGCGGTGGGAGGCAGGACCAAGGGGCAGGACCAAACTGTAGTCACCTTTCCCAGTGGCACGAAAATAGCCCCAATCAATAACCTGTGTGTTACCTGTGCCCGCCCTGGGCACCGCCCCGGTCAGAGATTATATGAGTACCCTATCACACACGTGTGGGTTAGAGAAGGCCAGGCTGTCTGTGGTCGTGGACTTCGCTCCATATCCTTGGGAATAAAGGTCTCTTTTATCTCATATTTTGCTGTTCCATCGCGCCGAAAATCTTTTTTTTTTTTTTTTTGGTACCGGGGAATCAAACTCATGACCTCGTGCTTGCCAGGCAGGCACTTAATCCACTGAGCTAAATCCCTGGCCATGCACCGAAAATCTTAACAGAAGTGATTGATCAGAATGATGAAAATAATTGTGAATGTTTTTAAGGACGTTTGAAGGCTGACTTGTGCATGATTTTCTCCAATCCTGATTGCCATTTAGGAGATAGCTCTCGTCTCCGTTTTCTACAGAGAAGGCCTCATCCCGTCCAAAAGTCTCCCAGAGTTGTCTCTAGAAGGTTCTCTGACTACAAATCATTTCCCATTCTCTGGTTGCACGAAAGGATTGAAGACTCAGAATTTACTGGGATGGTAAGCATTACAGGGTGGGCAAAGGTCCTAAACTCAGAATACCACTACTACTACTACTAATAATAATAATAATAATAATGGTGTTTAGCAATTCCTTGGCAGGAAGCAGGCCCCTCCTAGCACATTGCAAACATTCTCTCCTTTAACCACACAGCCATCCTGAAGGAGCAGGGCCTTACACATGGAGAACTTGCTGGAAATCACAGCACAGCAGGATTTCAACTCATCCACATTGGCTCCAGAGCCCCAGATCTCCAACTTCCACTCTTGGCAAAGGGCAGCTTGCTCGTCCTGTGACAGGCTCTGGGGACTCCCCCTCCTGTTCCCCCTGTGTCCTCCTAGCCACCTCAGGTCCAATCATCTCAGGGGAGGGACCCAAGGATGCAGACGGGCACTGCAATCTCCTTCCTCTCAAGCCTCGTACCACCACGAGGGACAGTGAGGGGTCGCCTGACAGTCGCTGTGCCTCTGCAGTGGGTGCCCGGCCTTCTCCACTGCGGGCAGAGGTAGCACTGTGGGAGCAGCACCTCTTCTAGAAGCGCTTTTCTGGAGGGCTCGAAGACAGCCCCTCACGAAGCCCTGATCGATGTCTTGGGCCTGGCTGTCTGTGATCTTCGCTCTGCACCTCGGTCTATCTGGCAGTGGAGGTCGAAATCTCACACCTCTGTCTCAGTCCTTCTGCTCTGAAGACTCTGCCGCCCTCCACAGGGGCCCACGCCCTGCTGGACCCTTCCACAGCACGCTTCACAGTGCTACTCGGTGTCCACGGGTTCCACCTCCATGGCCCAAAAATATTTCTTAAGAAAACAGTCTCTAACTAAATATACACTGGCGTTTTCCTCATCATCCCTCCCTAATCAATGTGGTGTAACAATCATTTGTGTAGTGTTGGCATTGTATTGGATACGGCAAGGCATCTAGAAATAATTTTAAGTGTACGGTAGGAGGTATGCTGGTCCTAGGCAAACACCATGCTATTTTATAGAAAGGACGTGAGCACCCTCAGGTTATGGGATCTGTGGGGATCCAGTGACTACCAAGGCTAATTTTCCCCTTACTTCCCACCCACTGTTAGTTGAGGCCACACACAAGAAACGCACAGATACAGTACCTGACTGCAGTTTTCTTGGGGCACCCAAAAGGGAGACTGGGTTAACAGCGTGCTTTTAAAGCATGTTATTCGGAGAGCTGGAGCTGGTTGCATCCCCGTGGCTTCTCACTGTATCCTGGAGCAGCTGCCCGTCACCCCAGGGGCACCGCTGTCCACACACATCCTCCTGGAGAGCTCCATCTGCTTGCCAACTTCCCACCTCCTCCATCTGCACTCCTCATAAATGCTAACCATAACGTGCTCTGTAAAATAATTTCAGTTGTCTAGCCTTGTGTCACATTGGGCCCCTGAAGCTGACTTTGAGACTCAAGTTTTTGTGTCAGAAGTTCCTGTGGAAGTTCGTCTCAGGAACCATAGGTGGCAGGATGGGGAAGTGAGGCAGAGAACATGCCAGGAGCCCATAGCTTGCTGTTCCAGACAGCCGGGGCTGGATCCCACTGGGGACTCCCGTGAGACAAGCCAGGCCTCACAGCTGTCCTGCCTCGGAGAGGGAGCTGGGCTATTTATCCTTCAGCTCATCTTCTTTACTGTGAGGGCTGTTCCTGGCATGTCCAGCCTGGCCCACGTGTGGACACAGCCTGTTCTGGGTGCTAGAGAAAGTCCTCAGGAGGAGCTGGGGGTGTCCTTGGTAGAGCTAAGGAGAGAAAGTTCAGAGGAACTTGAGTTACCAGCGAGAGTCCGGAGCATCTGGTCGTAAGGGACGGCTGAGGTAGTGGGGAAGCTGGTGTCTTCGGGGCCTAGCCCTGGGAAAGTTTGGTTAATCCAGAAGCCTGCTTCCACATACAGCCAAATTTTCCCAAGACCAAGGATATCTTTAAAGACCTAAGGAAATGTTTCCATTTTGGCTATAAACACTCCATTTGAGATCATTTGATGAGCAAAGGTATTTTTAGGCATTGTATTTCTATTGCTACAGATATTTTTAATTCTGTAGATTCACCATCTTTTTTATTAGAACCAACATGTATTTTCTTTTCATCACTAATGAAAACAGTAAATCTCACTTCTTTTGCTAAACAGTGTGGCAGAATCTTCTTGAATATTGACCAAAAGTTGGAACAACTACCATTTGTGCTCATCAGCAATAGAAACTTAAAAGTGTAGCCCCATGGATAGGGCTGCTGGGTCATAAAATAGTAAGAGTAGTTAGCAGGTAAAGCAAAGCAAAACAAAAAACTCTCGCAGATATAGACATTTGGTGAGTGAGTAACAGGTTGATTTCTTCCCCTTGCCACTAAACTACATCCCCATCCCCAGCTGTTTTTTTACTCTGAGACTGTTCTGCTTGGCTTGGAGCAGGAGTGGGTACAGGAATGGCGGTGGCTGGTGGCCGGGGCTCCGGGCACCCATGCTCCTCGGGGAGGGAGGGCCCGAGGAGAGGAGAGGCCAGGCTGCAGTGGTCTTTCTCCAGAAGGAATTGTGTGTTGTGACAGCCCAGCAGATGCTGCGTTCTTGAGGTAGCTCCAGGACTCCAGGGCCAGAAAACCTCGAAGGCAGCTAGGCTGTCCCTCCGAACCATCCCAAAAGCTAGAGCAGGGCCCTTTTGTGGCTGCAGTATGGGCAAGGCGAGAATATGCTGTATGCCCACCCTCCAGGGCCTCCTGACCCCCAGGAAGGAAGTGCCACCCTCTGTCTCTAGAAATCTGTTCCCACATCTTCCTGGGACCAAGCCAGCAAGCGAGAGACTGAGGCAGGACAGACCATTCCTCACAGGCCTCGAGCCTGCCCGACCTCCTCCTCCAGAGCAAGCCTGCCTTCCAAGGGCTGTCACCTGCAGGAAGGCTGGCCCTTTTTCCCATTGGTCTGAATTGTCTTTTTACAAGTTTTTGCCCATTTTCCTATAAAAGCATTTGTCTTTTTCATATTAATTTGTAAGATCTTTTTCATGAGTTAGTGAGAATAAATGTTCATCATGCATTACTGTCGCAAATACTCTTTCAGTTTTATATTTCTAAAAACTGCTGTGGCACTTTATGGCATGTAGAATTGTATATTTTTATGAAGTGATAGCCAGGGGTCTTTAGTTTTATGATTCCTTTCTTTACTTTTATGTGACTAGATGAATACTCACCTATGTTTATCTAGTTCATTTGGGTTTTTATTTTACACTCTTCAAACCATCTGGAATGTATTGTGCTGTGAAGTAGAAAATGCAATTTTTTTTTCCAAATAGTTAACCGGTAGTCACCAGCCATCAATTGCTGAATAATCCCTCCTTACCCATTTGTTAACAAGGTGGAGAATTTTGTTCCTTAAAATGATCTGCGAGGTTTTTGCTTGAAGTGAGAAAATAGCTCTCTTTCTGAAGGTTGACCGTGTGCGTTTGTCCTCAGGGTGCCAGGGAGGACTGGGGTGTGAGGTCCAAGAAGCCTCAGTTGCCTGAGAGGGGCTAATAAGGGACCCGAGGGAACGGACGTCCTGAAGCCACTGTGCCGCCCAGTGGGGAGGGAGTAGAAATCACCGAGGAAGAGACACAGCAAAGCCAAAGGGAAGTCACACAGTGAGCAAAAGAGCGACATCTGAGAGCTACACGGGCATTAGACTTTGGGGTGAGACATATCCGTTCAAGCAGGTATTAGGGAAGTTTCCTACAGATGAATCTCTTAAAGAAAATCTACAGTAAAATTCCTCTAACTCTGTGTAGCCTATGAAATGAAATCGAATCCTTTGCGGTCTAATGACACTGCAGTCAATGAGACCAAATCTATGGCAGTGGGTCCAGATGCTTAGAACAGATCCGGAAGAGTCCTATGGGCTAATGATGTCACTGATTGACACTCACCGCAAACTACCCTTCTGGGATACTAGTTGTCCAAAAGTGTAGCACGTGAATTGTGTACACAATGCTTGGTAATCACGGTGGGGCGCTGTGTTACCGGTTTCTGTATTTACTATATTTTTACTCGTTGGGTGGAGGGAATCTGTGTCACACTGGCACCCGTTCCATTCAGCTGGTCACCATGTCAACTGACAACTGCTACCACCTGGGCGTGGTGAGCAACACCCCCACCCCCCGCACCAGTCAGTGCACCCCGAAGCTGCCCAGCAACGAACTTCTCAGAGCATCACCCCTTTGTCCAGCGATGGACACTGTTTGTCTCCCACTTAGCATATATTACTCAACTCTTAAATATACCGGAGTCTCTTTCAGAGCGTGGCACTCTGTTATCTTCTTGTCCCAGGCTCTTGACTTCTCGTCATTTGAGCTTACTGTATTTCAGTTCGTAGGGGAGCAAAGCGAATCATGAATGGTAACTCTGGGGTTAGTAGAACCTAACCCCGAGGAAAACACCAGCTGAAAACTCAGCAGTCCATGGTTGTTAGACTTGCTGATAAGAGCAGAGTAGAATACGGTAGGCGCTGATGGTAGCAGAGAACCGGGTGCCTGGGTCGCTGGACCTCACAGAAGCATATTTACCTGGGCCAGAAGAAGGATTATGTGAGCCGGCAGTTGTACCCAGACAGCAAAAGGCTTGGATGATGACATAGATGGAGCTACATAGATGAAAGGTCTCAGGATATTCTGGGACTGAAATTTCAGAAAGAAAAGGAAAAAGTCATATTTTCCTATTACTATAACTATAAGGAATCATCCCAAATACATTGTGAACTTGGCTGAATTTCTAATTTTGTTATGATCTGGAGTTATCTGTTAGTCTTTTCATTGCAGACTTCTTTGCTCTTGCATAGGACTTCTTTTTGGCAATCTCGAAACATTCAAAGTCAGGATTAGAAATCTGTGTTTAAAAGAAAGTATGGTGGCAGTCAACATAGAAAAAAAGAAAGCACTTCCATAAAATTCCAACAAGCCAATGCATATCATATGCATCATCGTTTTTATTGGCCCTGTGCTATTTTATTGGACAGATACTCGACCATTTACTGAGTATGGTCTCTGATTGTGGAGAGTTGATTTTTTTTCCCAAAGTTTTGCTATTGTAAACAAAGCTGGACTGAACACTTTTGTTTATAAGTTGGATCACATAAATCAACTGCTTTAAAATGTTTGTTGGCTCCCTATTGCCCTTGGGGTAATCCATCCCCCTAAATCTGACAAACAGAGCTCATGGTAACCAGTCCTAGTGACTTTTTTCTTTTTGTCTTTTTGAGACAGGGTTTCACTATGTAGTCTAGGCTACAGCAAGCCTCCTGGCTCAGCCTCCCGAGTGCTGGCATTACAAGCATGCAGCACCACACCCATCTCTAGGTGACTTTTGACTTTAGAATCTAGAGGCCCTTTCCAGCCAGTTTCATGTCCCCCAACACTTCAAGAACTCCTTTGGCAGTGTGACCTCCTTAACGAGATCTATCTCGTGGTCCCAGGTCCAGGGATACACCCTTGCTCTAAGATACTATATTCATGCATCTCTAAAAACAAGCTTCACGTGATACCATAATTCTGTGGGGAGAGCTAATCATTTTGAGGGGTCGCTGTCTCTTCAGCTGGAGGGTAGTGAGCTTTATTTCCTGTTGTCTACCCGGCCTAGTCCTTGGCACTTAGTGTCCGGGCTGACCCAGAAAAGCAGTTGCTTAATAAATGTTTTTTGAGAGCGTGCATGAAGAAATGGTGGAATGGAATTCAGGAATGCCATTTTGTTGTACCGCTGAGCTTTTAACTTAAACTTACATTCTCTCTTGGGCTTGGAATGATAGAACTTCAGGCACCCTTTAAAAAAATAAATAGACAATTATCTAAGAATGAGCAGAATGGTCAAAGTAGTAGCACTTTGGGGAATTTCCTGCCCAAACCCTCCACAATTGTCCTCTTACTGCTGCTACCAGAGCAAAGCAAGGCCATCTCACAGATACCCAAGACTTGGTGTCCGGGGCTGGAGGTATGACAGGGCATGCTGGGAAAAAAATGAAGGATGCAAGTCTTTTTGTGAGATCAGCTCCATCCTTCCCTATTCAGGGGTTTCCTAGCCAGCAAGCTTTAAACCTCCTCACTGCTGGACCGGCTGATGCCAGCTTTGAACCTCCTCACTGCTGGACCGGCTGGGCGTCTCTCTAGGCAGTGCCTCCTGAGCATTGCAATTGTAAGGGGAGGTGGGTGTGAGGGAGGCTGTGAGCAGCACTTTGAAGAGTTGGCGATGATTTTGAGAAACTAGAAACTGTAGACAGACAAACCTAGGGCCCAGTGGGGACCCTGGGCAGCACCCTAGGGAGGCCACATCTTCATGGCCAAAACCTGCCCTTGAATGGAGGACTTTGCCCTTAATGGCATGGATTCAGTGGCTTCACACTTTTGCAGCAACCCAAGACAGGAGAGACATTTTACACCACCTGCTAATATACAAATAAATGTTTTTTTAAAAATCCAGAGTCCTCCTATGCAAGTGAAGTATGTGGCATGGCTTGAGATTTTCAATTCTACCTTATTTCATTGCTTTTTAAATGCCAGTCATCACCCTTCTCTGGTTCCAGGACCTGTGATGTAAAAACCACTGTTCAAGGATAACAGAAGAAAGGAATCTGAATTTCAGGAGCTCAGGAGAGGGTGTCTAGCTGCCAGGCAAGAAGCCGTGTGGGGGTGCTGTGTCAAAGGTGCAGGCACCTTGGGTGGGTGGGGAAGGCGTCAAGTTCCAGGTTGCTAAGAAAACAGCAGCCACAACCCATACACTGTTGTCTGTGAGGAGGAAGAGGAGGAGAGTTACAGACAAAGAGAGAAAGAGAGAGAGAATACAGCTGGAAGAGGAAGAGCACCCCCAGATGTCTGTCCCTTTGCTCTGAGCTGTCGTGAGTCAGGTGGCTGACACACGGGGAAGAAAACGTCAAAGACATGGCCAGTACCCAGAGTCTTTGGGAGAGACAACTCTCTGGAGACAGCCATTCCTAAACCATGCACCATCGCACCGTGTCAGTCTGATGGAATGAGTTCATTCTTGGTCTAGGGAACTGATGGGATTATAGGTAAGAGCTAAGCAGACAGCATGAACTTTTTCATAACACAGAATCCACAAATATTTTTTCTCCCACTCTTGGGAAAGTAGAAGGAAATAAATTAGAGGCGCATGCCAGGACCTTCAACCCCTCCACCTCCCACCAACTTCTAGAACAACTAAACATCAAGAATCCCTTCGTGGTTTCCCCTTCGTGTGAACAAGCATGAGCGATGGGAAAGAGATATACTCGGGGCCAGTGCATTTTTAACTCCCTGGGAGGTATTTTTTTTTATCTAAACATGCCTTCATTTAGGCCTTCAAAGATGAAATAATGAAGCAACTTTCCCCAGCACCATATCTTATTCTATCATCAACGTTTTATAGACTTGAACACCACATCAATTAACACCTTTTAACTCGAGACAAAAATCCTCCTTCGGGAATAGTTCTATCCTACAGGAAGTGCAGATATGGGAAGGGTCAGAGCTGTACTGTAGTTTTGAATTTAAGCACTGTTCTCTCCATCCAAAAGGGCAGCAGTAGAATTTACTGTGATTACAGAATACACCACTCCCAAAGGCAGGTGTGTGAAAAAAAATAATAAAAATTTTTTTATGCAAACCTTTATTTCTGGAAGAAGACTCTATTCCCCTCCCCCCATTCTCAGGGTTTTTTTTTTTCTTGTCTTTTTGCCTTTTTGAGGCAGTTCAGTCTGGCCTTGAACTCACTTTATAGCCCAGGTTGGCCTCGAATTCACAGTGACCCTTATGGCTCAGCCTCCCGAGTGCTGGGATTACAGAAGAGTGTCACTACTCCTGGCTCAGATGTCAAAAGTTTAACTTTAGTCAATTCAGGATAAATTCGTTTCCACGTTTTCCCTCCTCCCCTCTGTCTCCAGAGCTGTCTCTTACACGCCACAGGCCTTGTGTGGGATTCCTGGCTGAGGGTGACGAGCACCAATCTCCCTACTCCTGCAGGGGGTCCACACGACCTGCCCTGTAGCATGCCCTCAGCAGAACAAGAAGTCCCTGGCAGTCCTTTATCCAACACCTATATTTTTTGGTGTCATGGGACTATTTCAGGACTCTGCATAGAAGCAGAAATCCCAGGATTTCTGCTCTAGGATCCACTTGTATTCTGATTTTCTTTTAATCTAAAATTTGCCAAATTACCCTGATTGGATCATCACACATAGATACGTGTATCAAAACATCACATTCTACTGTGAGATATGTACGTTATTGTGACAAACATGTTTTAATATGCAAATCGCCATCAGTAAGGAAAGGTTACTTTCGGGGCATAGTCATGTGCCTACGTTGGGGCAGCAGGACCCTAAGCACCCCACTGCCCTTCCTGGGTCCTGCTTTGTCTCCCTCCACAGTGTCCTGTGCACTGGGAGAATGGGACACAGCCTGGTGCTCCAGTGAGGCAGTGGATCCAGGGCAGAGGGAGCTGGAGGTGCAGGAGTCCATCTCCCAGCCCCTCCTTCTGATTCTCCTGCCCAGAGGCAGCATTTCTCCCCCAGAGAGCTGCTGTCCTAGAGAGCCGGCTCCAGCGTGGCTCCAGCTATCTGGGTCCCTGTGACCACTGCCCGCTGCCCTTTAGGCTTTCCAGCTCTCCAGCGCTGCCAGCCCTAAGAGGTGTCAACATGCCTTGCTGGCTTCCCTTTATCCGCGCATGGCACTGGAAATTGTTCATTCAGCTTTCAGGATTTGGTGGATTCATGTAGAGACGTTAACCGCAAGAAAGGCCCTTCTGCCTCTAGCTGGGAGTAACTTCCCTTGATTCTGGAGAGGTCAGGTTGTGACAGGAATAAGGACATTGTCTACAGCCCCAGCAGTGTACCCAACACATCTGTCCTGGTGACTGCCCTATTTGCAAACTCTGAAAGAGCACACCTTGCCTGCAGCCCCTGCTGTGTAGGCAGCCCGGGTGACTGCTCCTTTCCCCACGGGCCTCTGCCCTATTCTACCTTCTACAGAGCTCAGGTACTTATCCAGGAGCCCAGGGTAAGTTCACAAGGTGGGAGGCAGCCTATGTCGTCTCTATTAGAGAGATGAATCAGGCCTCTGAGCACCCTTCTTTCAAAACAGAATGAGAAAAAGTGCGAGGAATAAAGGAAGCAGGAGCTGAGGCTTGAGCGGGAAGGATGGATAGAGACAGTCAGGCCCATATGTAAGGGAAGCCACCAGGGCCCTGCCAATCTGAGGCCATGGAGAAAGAACGTGGGAGCCATGATGAGCAGAAGCCACAAGGTAGAGGAAGAGAAAGTGCCTGGGGGACTTGGAGGTGGTGAAGTGACTTACAGAGCATGACTGAGCAGGGGAAGGGGCAGAGTTCTTGTGAACAGGGCCATTCCAGAGTTCTTGTGCACAGGGCCATTCCAGAATGTCTACCCACAGTGCTGGGGTGTCCCTCTTTGCTGATTGTCACAAAGCTTATGTCTGCATCGTTACTCAGGTAACTCATGGATTCAGTGTCTTGGGAAAGGTGGATGGGCATTCTGGTCGGCCCTGGGTGTGGCCCCTGAGAACCCCAATTCCTCAGGCTCCTGCACTCCTGATCCTGTCTGAACAGCTATCCGGTCCCTGGGTTCCTGGGAGGCTGCCCAGCAGGGTCGTTAGGAACTGGTCTTTGGAGCCAGTCTGTCTGGGCTTCCACTCCAGATCTGCCACTTAAGCTGTGTGGCCTCTGGGCAAACTCCTAACCTCACCCCTCTCTCCTCTCATCTGTGAAATGAGGGTGATAATTGCCTCACCTCATGGGTCATAGGGAGGATTAAATGAGTTGATACACAGAATAGCGAAGGACACACAACATTTCCTAAAATTGGTGTGATTGTTACTTTGATACTGCACCCTACTCCGCCAAGGCGATGGGGAGGGGAGATACGGAGACGACAGCACCAGACCTTGTGGCTTTCTGCCATCTACACAACTGGAAATTATCCCACCAGCAAAATGGGAATAATAATAGCACCCACCTTGAAAAGCTTTTGGAGGAAACCCGATGAACGGTGCATGGGGAAAGCTTAGCATCGCCTGGTTCGTAGTCTACAGCCAGCAAAGCTGAAGCATTACTTACTACTCAAGAGGTTCCCCGCAGTTCTGCTCCCCACGAGGCTATCTCTATTGAACAGGAAATGAACGGTGCATGGGGAAAGCTTAGCATCGCTAATGCTGAGCTCTTGGCCCTAAACGGTGGCCCCCATCTGCACGATAGTTCTCATGGTGAGTGCGCATGAGTATCTACTCCCTAAGGTGCAGAAAACTTACATACATTATTGATGACTTTAATACATACTGATGATTTCTTCAAAATCCAAAGCAAACCAAAAGACACAGGTAGAATATTCCTTAGGCAGAATGCTTAGGACCAAAAGTATTTTGGCTTTGGGTTTCTTTGAATTTCATATATAAAACTTCAGGCTATATATCTGGATGGAACTGAAGGTTAAACACAAAATTCATTTATGTTTTATAGGTACACTGTACACATAGCCTGAAGGTGAATTTAGGCAATATTTGTAATAACTTTGTGCATGAAACGAAGTTTCATCATGTGGAATTTTCTACTTGTGACATGTTATCATGGTTTAAAAGTCTCAGAATCGGCATTTCAGATTTCAAGTTAGGGAGTATATTTATCAGACCTGAGAATTGAATACATATGTTAATTGATTTCTGGTTGGCCTTAATCTAGGAACTAGCATCATTAAGATTTACTCATTTTATTCCTGCCCAGAAGACTTTATAGTTTAATAAGAGAGGCAGTGGGTTATACAGTGATTACCATAGATGATTACCCTACAGTGTGATACTTTCTCCAAAACAGAAACTCATGAAGGGATGGAAATTGCTCAGGGGGGAGAGTGAGTAACTGCCTTGAGGCAGAGAAGCAAGAGGAGCCTCAAGGGAAGCCTTGATTGTACAATGTTACATTAGAATTGGGCCTTGAAGGATGCATAGGCGCTCACCAGAAAGAAGAGAGATGGAAAGGAAGTACAGTGGTACCTGGGTCACGAACACTTTTGTTTGTGAACAATTTGGTTTGCAAACAGAAGCATTGGGCAAAATTTTATTTTTGTTTGAAAATTCTACATCAGGCTTAAAGACATGACCTTGGTCATCTTTCCTGCATAAACACAAACCTGACCACCTTTTACAAAACTGTGGAACAAAAGTGCATGCATGGTTTGAACCGAAGTACCTCTGTGATACATTTCAGGAGAAGGAGCAATATACAGTATCCTCACTATCTGGAATGTTTTGGGGAAGAGGTAAGGAGAAGTAGGGTGGAGAAGAAGGTAGATTTAGAGCCAGAAAAGTCATCAGAGCCAGATCTGAAAGGGCTTCCTAGGAAGTTTGCAGACACTTGGGCCTCATCTGTAGGCAAATAAGGCGTTTAGAAGCAAAGGTGGCCAGGTGTCTGCTGCGCTCTGGCAGAACAATGGAGGAGACAGAACGGGAGAAGGGCGTAAAAACAAGAAGGTACCGCACGCAGAAAAGAACCAATCTCTGCGCTCCCGAAATGCACCTGTGAGAAGAAGCAGACTTGTCAGGGACACAAGATACGTAGGACTGGAATGCTGTCTGGACACATGAAATGCTTTAAGGAGGAGGAGACAGATGGTCAGCCCGAGGCTCCCATTCTACAGACTTGCTTTGGTCTGTTATTGTCCACAGTTTCCAAACACCTTGCAACCAGGAGGTGAGGGACTTACCTCACACTCACGGACGCTCACCAGGATAGCGGTGAGTGTGGCCAATGCCTGGTCCTCCTTTCCCAGGCTTCGCCTTGGGATATTCAGTCCAACCGCAGTTTCTACTCTTCTCCCAAGACATTGCTTAAGAGTTTCCAGGTGCCCAGAGGCCAGGGCAGCCACAGAGAAGAGGAAGCCTCTGGTGGGCACCGTAGCCACCAGATGGGGAGGAACCAGCAGCGCTCAGCGAAGCAGCCAGCCCTGCTGGTTCCTGGAAGGGGTCCTCACTGGGTCCAGGTCCTCGCTGACTCCCAGCACGCTAGGAAGCCAGCACAACAGCCTGTATTATCCTCCAGTGACTTTGATAGGTGAGGCTAATAAAATAAAAAAGAAAGGGCCAGAGACGCCATGCCCAGGTGTGAGTCTGACCAGACCTTCACCCCAGATACGGCCTGGAAGAAAACCAGAAGAGCTTCTTTTCCTTCCTTATTTTTCAAGAATCCCATGGACAACATCACGTGAATTCTTCAAAGGGAAAAAATATGCACCTTCGCTTACTAACAGCAAATGTCTGCTGCTGTGATGAGCTCTGGTGCTTACCAAGGCACTGTGGTCACCATGGCGACCTAATTCTCAGCAATCGGGGACCACCTAGGACTGTTTTCTTTCTTTTTTTTTTAATGCATCTATTTACTAATTATCTATCGGAGACCTACCAGGTCACCTCTCAATGCCTGGAGTACAAACAGCAATTTCAAATGGGAACAGCCCCTTAGCAAAACAGGCCCCTCATGGAGCTTGGATCTCTCATCTAAAGCTGTACATGGGTACCACACACACACACACACACACACACACACATCTGTGTCCCCATATCACAGCTGCATCAACAGAGGCACACAGCGGCTAAGGGACGGGCCGGATCACCCAGAGAGGCTCTGTCCAAGCCAAGAATAAGATCTGGGCCTCATGACTCCTGCTCTGCTCCCTTAATGCTCTCTGTCCTTATAAGGTGATTAAATGGTTCTTTTTCTTCCTTAAAAGAAGGGTGGGGGAGGGAGCAGTGGAACTTGGGGAAGGGAAAGCGGGAGGGGGCAAAATTAATTTGAATGCAGCTATTTTGCCCAAGCCAGAGAACACTGCAGCTCTTTCACTGGTTTGGAAGGAGTGGGTACACAGGACAGCTCTGTTTCTCAATTCATTAACTTCCTCAGAAAAAGACCATCCTTTCTGTTTATACTAAAGGGACTGGAGGTCCGAGCCATCGCCATGTGTGTGGTGTAAATAAGAAAGGCCACCAATGGAGATCCGTCCCTTTCATGATGAGAAAAATAAAAGTCAGTTACTCGGGTTCCAGGGGAAGTTGCTTACTTACCAGATGTCAGCTTTTATTTTTTGTTTTCAAGAAGTAGGTAAAATAGCTGTGGTTTTAAATTCATTCCCTTTAATTTGTAGAGTGCTGGTAAGTTCTAAGGGACTTCTGCGCACATAAATGCTTGCATGGAAAAAGAAGGTACCCAGAAAAGACAAGAGAGCTGAGATCGTTCAGAGCAGGAAGCACCCTGGGTTAAGCACACTGCTGTCCTTGAGTCCCAAACCAGCATCGCCAGCCCCCAGGGAGCCGGATCTGTTATTGCTGCTGTAACATTTCCATGGCAGAAGAATGTGATATGTGGGCTTGTCTCTTGCAAAAAGATAAAACTATGTCCTCTGGCCAGAGGTGACAAAGGGGCATCAATAACAGATCTGAACTTCTCGAAGGTTCCATCTGGACATTTTGCTCCAGTCCTTGTTCGTCAACCCTCCAGCCCCACACAGCAATTTTTAGCTGGGTATGCAATAAAGATGGTAATGCTGCTCACTTCATCCATCTGGAACATTCTAAAAACGAAACTCGACTACAGCATGTTTATTATTCATCTGAAGTTCTACTTGCATAATTAAAATATATAGCACAGAAAATATTTCGGTCATGTCAAGGGTGATCTTGGAACTAGTGCTTTGCTCCATCAGTGTTGTTTGATTTACAAGGAAGTGACAGCTTGTTTCTGTCTTAAGCTTGTAATTGTCACCCGAGTCCAGCAGTGACCTCAAAGGCACAGGGCAACTTCTTGGGATCAGGGGTGGACCAGGGATTCTGAGAAACAGTTTTCATATCCAAGTAAGGATTTAGGGAGCTTTTATGGGCTCAGACTTAGTCTGAATATTCAGAGGACCTAATGGCTCACTGTAAGTTGTAACTCAAATCTGGAATAAATCCAGTGGTCAGCTAGGCCTCAAGATGACCCACCACCCTAGGTGGGCATGGACCAAAGGTCCAGAATCTTCCTTGCCCCTCAACAATATCTACTCCTTCCGTTTTCAGCTCCAGTTTTGCCTTGGTTATTCTTAGCCAACCAAAGTGGTTTCTCAACTGACAAACACTCCTGTGGAGCTTGGGTAAGCAGCAGACACTAGAAAAACGTGGTCTGAGAAACCCATCTGATTACTCAGTGACTCTTCCTGTGATCAGTGAACGGAAGCCGAATTGGTATTGGGGCTGCTTGTCTGTCACGAGTAAGAGCTGGATTCCCCCACCCTACCACCCCCAAGAACAGGACTTCTTGGCCAGTGGTGCTGAGTGGACGACCTCCTCCCTTCCTCGGTGCAGCCCTTTACCAAAGGTTTGTGGAACAGAACGCACAACAGTTAACAGAACTCCTAAGCACTGGGTCACCTGGTTCCTTCCACCTTCCCAGCCTCTCTGTTTTGCTTGCTGCAAGCCAATTATGCTGGACCACAGTGAAGTCAAATTCTCCCCAAGCTCATGGTAGTGCCCATGCCATGCCATCTCCGCTGAGATCCCCACCCACTTGCCTCTGTGCTGGAAGGAAACATCTATAATAGCCATCAATCCAGAACCATCTGAAGGTCACTTCAGAAGGGCAGCTTTCTTAAACACTGCCTGCTCCTTGAACAGACAGATTTTTATCACTCCTGTAGTGCTTGGTTTCTTTCACAGCAGCTCTCTTGTCTCATCATTACAGCCTGAACATCTTTAATCCATCAATGTGAGATTCCCAAATCCAAAGCTTTTTGTGTGCTGACCTGAGGCCACAGGATTCCATGCCTTACTCCACGTGGCAGGTCACAGTCAGAATGCAGGTGCATGACAAACAGTGCATGAAATTGCACCTTCAGGGTGTGTATGAGTTATAGGAAACATAAATGAATCTCATATTCAGATTTGGGCCCCGTTCCCAAGATATCTCATTATGTTCAGGCAACTATTAAAAAAACTCCCAAATCTGAAACACTTCTGGTCCCAGGCATTTTGGATCAGGGATAATCAACTTGTAAATTTTATGTTATTATTACATTAACACTTCTCTCCCCTCATGAATTCCTCTCAGAATCCATTATCTTTCTCTTCTGTAGTAACAGAACACCAACCCCTATCAGGACGCCCTTCCCACTCTTTTCTGCTGCTAGTTCTTGCCAGGTCCTAAATTCTGGCTACTGGTAGGAGACCTGATGGCTGAAGCCTGGGTAGCTGTGTTGGACCATGAGGTGCGTAGAACGTTTTGGAGTAAAGAAAAGAATCTGATATTGTAACCCAAATATTGAACATTGTAACCCGAGTATTATAATTCCTTTTCTAATCTTCATCACAATTCAGAAAGTTGTATTTGTAATCCTACTGAAATATTATTGGAATCCCAGAAAGTTAATTCTAATCTACCATCTCTAATGCAACCCACGGTGAGAGTAAAGACACCAAAACATATTCAAAGTTAAGGGCAGCCAAAGGGTCCCAAGACCCATCCAAGTGAGGATGTATGGACAAAGGCCTTGATCCAAGGTCTGTCTCAGAATTTATCTTGTGAAGAATGCAGTGGCTTGACGATGAGTGACAGGGAAGATGGCAAGAACTATGTGAATTATTTGAGCTGGCTATCCATGTGGGGAGAAAAGCATCTTTGTAATATGCATGGAGAATGATATGCAGAAAGACCAGTCTGCATAACTAGACTGGGATAGCACATGAATGAACTGAGGAGGCTGTTGATTCAGTTTCTGATATGTAAACTTTTGTGCTCTGGGTAGTCATAGCCTCTTACTTTGAGGTTCATATGCAGCTGACATTACTGGAGTTGAGTGGCTCTGCCTTTCAGCTGTGCTTCAATCTTTTACAGAAAGCACTATGTGAGGAAACAGGAAACAGGAAGCAGGAAACCAGAAGCAGGAAACAGGAAACTGTCAGGTTGGCCTCCAGGATTGTATACCAGTACCTCAGCTGGCCTTATTTGCATCACTCAGAGCCAATTGAAGCGAGAAGGGTAATATCACAGCCAGTTCTGTACATATCAGTATATGGAATTTATCTAATGTTGCAACAATTGTTCTGCATTCAAGGAGAGGTACTCAAATTGTCTCCTACAACCTGGATCCCAGGGGATACTGAATAACTTCTGTTGGAGCCTGGGGCTGTCACACTGCAGCCTCTACTTCACCTGAGTGAAACAAGCTTTCATGTTGTTAAAGTTACATTTGCTCCTGTCCTGAGTGACATCCCAGAGCTTTCCTATGCAATCAAAAACAAGAGAAAGCTTTCCCTTTGGTCCCCTCCCTCACCGACTCCCTTTTCTCTTTTCTTCTCCCCTTCTCTTTTCTCTTCCTCCCCTTCTCTTCTTCCCTTCTCTCTCCTTCTTTTCCCTCTCTTCTCTTTCCTTCCCTTCCCTTCCCTTCTTCAGCTCTCCCAGTACCTTCCCTGCTTGCAGGTACCTTGAGTTTATTGCACAATGTCCTGAAGGATTTCATCCCCAATAGTTGTATTTGGGGGCATCACCAATAGTTGTACTTGGTCCTGTTTCTTGTGCGCCTCTGTTTCCAGCAATGGGCTGGTAAGGGGCCTTCTGAGGTGGCAGGGAAGCAGCCTTATTATTCATCCACTTTCTTAAGCCCACTTCTCAGTGGCTTCTCCCAGCCATTGTTGGCCCCCTTGACTTCAAGAGGTGGCCCTCGCTGGAACACAGAAGCCAGATTTATGGATCACTGGTATTTAAAGGCCCCAGGATTATTGATGAGCATGTATGCAAATAGTAATAACAGTGACGACAACAACAACAGCAAATCTCATTAAATGTGTCTCATTAAACATGTGTTGTTTTATATATACTCTGTCTCTGGACCAGCAATACACCTTTATAGTGTAAGAACTGGTATTACTCCATCTTACAAAAGCAGAGACATTAAACAGTCTTCCAAGTTTGCTTCAGACTCAGGCTAACCGCCAATCCCGTTGAAAACACCTGTGGTAAAGCTGCTCCAACAGACTCTCACATTTTCACATAACCACCCAGATTTCCCACACAGTCTTTTACTGGATATGTCAAAAGAACTTTGGATCAGCAGTGTTACCTCTCCAAGCTTTTCCAAACCAAATAATCCAAAGTGTTGGTAAACATGTATGTAAAAGAATGTTCAAAAAATGTTTATTGATGTGGAAATCTAGGCACAACCTGCATGTCCATCAATAGGGAATTAATTAAATCTATTGTACAATACACTTATCATGGGTTGCCAAAAGATCATTGACCACTGTGGTGTAGGAGGTACTAAGATGAGACCACATTTTAAAGCAGTGTTCCATGATTATAGGAATATATCTATATCTATATCTATATCTATATCTATATCCATCTATATCTATATATACCCTAGAAGGTCATGAGACCATGGTATCGTGGTACCATATCATGTTTTTAGCCATGCATCAGCTCTAGGTAGTAGTACTTGGATACTATTTTGGAAAATGATGTTCTGCCAGGCATGGTGGTACATGCTTATAATCCCAGTACTCTAGAGTAAAGCGATTTCAAACTACACAGTGAGACATTGTCTCAAAAAAAAGAAAGAAGAACACAGTTCTATGTTTTCCAAATTTTCTGAATTATAATTAGGAAAAAAATGAAAATCTTTATAATTTATATAAAGTTCTCTTCTCCAATGTCTTACACCATAATAGAATTGATATATCCCTCACTTTTACTTCCATGTAAGTATTAATATACTTCACATAGGGGAAAATGAATCTTTGGATCTTTTGGATTCAACTTTGAAAAAAAAAATAGAAATAGATTTCTCATTGGCTTGCAAAACATTACGGTTGAGTTTATAGAATAAAATCAAATAACCTCCAGCACCAGACACATGATATCACCCATCTCTACCTGGTCTAGGTCAGCCAGAACTGGAGTTAATAAAAAATAGCTTCATCTATTCACACGAAAATCAGTGTATGCAGAAAGAGAGACATAATTCAGAGCAAATCTGAGTCCAGTGCCTCTGGATCTCTAATGCTTATTTCAGAAATTACTATCAGTACCACCACGTTGCTTTCTTGGAGGAAAACTCCAAGGTTGAGTGGTTGCAAAGGGGTCCTTGGAGAGGATCGAACTCAAGGTAGAGTAGGTGGAATACAGAGGAAGCAGCAGACAGGAAGGAGAAGGGAGTGAAGGGTGATAGGAGGAAACATGGGGGCCGGGAGAGTGAAATGGAGGCATATCTATCTGGTGACATTAATCTTTGCCAAAACAGGCTGTCGTCTAATGTCTCCATCCTCCCCTCTGGCCCTAACAAAACTGACACCATCTGGAAACTTGTTAGAGATGTAGAAGCTTGGGTCCCACCTCCAACCTATTGGGTCATAACCTGCCCAGAAATTCCAGACCACCCATATGCAAATAGGGCCTGGTGTTGTCCAAAGCTCATGGTGATTCTAGGATGCAGGCAGGAGACGGAGATGGTCCCTGTCTCTCTTTAGTGACCCCTAGTGGGAAGCCCAAAAGGTAGCAGGATGTGTTCCGTGGGATGGCGGAAGTTTGAGGTCCAGCCTGAACCAACAACTGTCCAACCCTCAGCCAGTTGAGCTAGCTGAGGCCCCAGCCCTAGGAAGATTAGAATCCTAGCTAACTAAGATGGTGTAGAAAATTCAATGACATCTGATTCAAGCTGCACAGTAGTATTTTTTTTTTTTACTACTCCTGCTGTTGGAATTCAAAGATAGCATTCCTGAATGGAATTCTTCTCTGTCTAAAAAAAATGATACACAACTAACTTTACATCTCTTGAATGGAAACCCATCAAAATGGCTCACTATCCACATTACTAAGTACATCTCCCAAAGTGCCCTCATTATGAAGGCAGTATGGGGAAAGCTCTTGACAAGCTGATCAGTATTCAACTGGACATTCAATTTATTTTTAGTTTGAGTTTTGCGAGAAGTGTGCAAAATTTCAGGGTATTGTAGAGGTAAAATAATTAACCTAGACATCATCTAGGGTATTTCCTAAAGTATATTTAATCTGCAGGCTATTAGTAGAAGTTACAATAAAAGGTTTCAGAAGCAGATTAGTATAGGAAACATTAGTTTGAAAGAAGTTGGAAAGATTTCTGTACTTCTGTGCTTTTATGAAATTAGGGAGCTCTGTGGTTCTCTCAAGTTATTGCTTCATAGTACGGATGTGTGCACACAGACACGTATACACACACGGTTTTTCTAAAGAGCTCCGGGGGAAATTTTGTCTACAAAGCCCCAGATCAGGAATAGTTTGCCCTTACTCACCATTTGCTGGAAGAGTGTCCATGTCCCCTGATGCAATTTGTTACTTTTTGTATTTTATTACATTGCATCCTAAAATCATTTACCATTTTCAGCTCTGATTGTGTCATCAATCTATCTACAATTTTGTGCTCTTTAGACAAATGGGAGAGGGGGGAATAAAAGAAGAGGAAAATAACAAGAGAAAAAGGAGAAACTGTAATGGAACTTTGCATTAGTTTGGAAGTACAACAATCAAGTAGAAACTTGATTTTTTTCTTTGATGATTTCTTTCTCAATCAATGAGCCACTGTGATTGGTAACAGTGATGATTCACATCAGCGTATATGTGCTGGTTCATGTAATCCACATTGTTACCCAACACTGATGGTCACAAAGCATCTTTTTCTTCAATTCATCGGCAGGCTTCAGACATAGCTTTTATGTGTGTCACAGTATCGGTATGTATCCAGCTTTTTTGGACCATTGGTGCCATGGTTGATGATAGGGCCTGTGTTCTTCAAGGAAGTCAGTCTACCATAAGCAACTTCCAGAATTCTTGGGTATTAAGAATACCGTGTTTTCTGGCATTGTTGCCTTTATTTGAGTTAATTCCCATTATGTGCTTTTGGATTTGCCACTAGATACTGGAATATTCAGCTGTCAGTGATGCATTCTTGTATCTCCTTCCCTGTATAAACCAAGTTACAATTAGCCAAAACTGGTATTACACAAGGTGGAAGACAGAAGAGAAATCATAGTCATTATGTCCTGAAGGTCGTTGTTATATGTGGGATGGAAGATATCAATGAGTTCAAGTGTGTCCTCACCCTCTCCTACTCCTGTTTACCTTCCTTCTGGCCACCAGCCTTGCTGGTGCCCAGTGCTGCCCAATGGTAATGCCAGGCCCAGCACCAGGATCACTGCTATTGACTCACAGAGGCAGTAACTGCAAAGCACCAATGACCTATGGCTCCATGTCCCTTGATTCAAGATGTCCTACAAATTTGGACTCATTTAGCAGCACCAGGACTGTGTAGTGACTTTCCTTCAAATTCTCAGGGCCCATTTTCAGGTCTTTGTGTCCCTATCTCTGCCTCAGTTGCATAAAATCCAGTCTCTCTATTAAATTCTTAATTCTAAAATATTCATAGTGGTTCTACCTCTCTGAACCCTAACCTCAACACCCACAGACCCTGACTTTTAAGCTCTTGTCTATAGGTTTTGTGGTGTCCTGTTGGGATGCCCCAATATCTGATTCAGGTTGTACTTCACTCTTCTTATTGGGACAGTGTTCATCAACTTTGCATTGCTGTGACAAATACCTGAGAGAAATAAAAGGAGGAAAAGTTTATTTTGGTTCATGGTTTCAGAGTTTTCAGTCCATGGTCACTTGGCCCTGTTCCTCTGGGTCTGTGGTGGCATGGTACATCATGGTAAGGACATGTCACTAAGGAGGCCTGATCACCCCATAGTGTGAGGAAAAAGGAGAGGGTGTGGCTGAGGTTCCAATATCCCCTTCAGAAACAACCCCAGTAGCCTCCCTTCCCTCCCAGACTCTATCTCCTAAAGGTTTTCCTACGTCTCAGTAGTGACACAGAATTGTGACAAAGCCTCATACACATGGACCTCTGAGGAATGTTCCAGATCAAACTATAGCAAGGCTCATCTGGCTTCTTTCCTGTCCTTCATTTTTGCTTTGAAACTCATTTCTCCTTTCCTCCACAGCCCAGTGTTTACTCCATTTTTCACTCTCTCATCAGTGCTCCTAGCTGGAGGAAAAAGGAGGTAGCCAAATGGTATGTTCATCCTACAAGGAACTTAACAGCTATTTGGAGAAGACTTTACACTCTATGACTAAAAATTTAGTCAGGTGTTTGTAATGGAAATAAAGATAATAAAATGTGGTTGAAAGAGCATGATCTTTCTAATTTGGTCTGTGAGAACATCTAATTATAGGTTGTAGTTTAACTTGCTTCAGGTGCTAAATCTTAGCTCTTCATACTCGATGCTAGGAAGATTACTCTTCAATCTTGTTGCGATGGCAGAATGCTAGTTTGTAAACATCAACCTTGGGATGATCATAGGGTCATAAAATCCTTGACAGTAAATGAATTGCGCTGGCCTCGTTAGGGAGAATGCACTGCATGTGGTATTTTTTAAAAGAGGGGGGATTATAGGGTGTCTCATCAGAGCAATGCTTCTGGATAAGGTCTGTAGAGGTATAGGGTAATTTGCAGAAAATTGACAATGCCAGGGAATTCTTGTTTGAGAGCTACCCCAAAGATTCCTGCTTATCACAATGCAAATAAATTTTTTCTCGCACAGGTGCAATCTGTTACAATCTAATAGACAAGACAGCCCCCACACTCTGAGGCCCAACACTATGGTTTATTTCAAACTATTAGTTATATGTCTCTTAGCAAGTCTATTTAAGCATTTGTTTATCAGAGGGACAGAATCTGTTCTTCAGATTCTCCTTTCAAACAGTCTTAATATTTGACTGGTCTCCTCCCGCATTACTGAGCTGCACACAAGTTTGGTGGCTATAAAATTATATACTTCTACAACAGTTACTTTTTTAGTTTTAAAAATGTATATCAACAGCCAAGGTGCTAGTTGTTGTTTCATTCATATTTGCTTTATGGTATTTGTGTGGCATTAATATAAACCAAGTTTGCGGTTTGAATGTTTTAAAAATAATTTCAAGAGGCAATTCCCTTATCATCTCTTTTATGCATTCAAAAATGTTTGGGTGTCTTCACACCTAGTCTCAGTGTGTTACGTGCCGGGATACACACTTGGAGAAGTTAGAGAACCATCTGGGACAGCTAGGACATGTGTCTTGACCCTACATTCATTAAACTGGTAAAGATAGGAGCAGACAGGCAGGAACTCCTGGAGTTTGAAACACCTGAATCTCTCAGCAACTCTTCTAGGATCAAGTGATCAGGAAAGGACACAAAGCACCAACAATTGACATGCCACAGGGCAGTCAAGTGTGAAGAAGGATCATAGTACTTTTTTAAAAAAACAAACAAATGAAGGAGAGTCAGCATGGGCAGAGAGAGCCAGCAGAACCACCTCTGCCTGCTGGGCCACCAGCAATAGAAGGCTCCTTCCTGTAGGCAGCCAGTGGAAACACAGACATGCAGCCGGGTAAACCCGATGTGCCCCACCTGCAGGCCACCATTGGAGGTCCTTGCTTCCTTCGGGCTGCTATCATCCACAAGGAGAATCAGACAAACACACATATGTGTGCCTGCCACCACCAAGGGAGTCCCCGTGTAGACACACAGGCTGAGAGAAGAAGCCCTCCCACCACGCACCCCTGGCCAGCGGGGAAGCCCCAGTGTAGCTGCACAGGTCTGGAGAAGCCCGGTCCACACCCTGCTACCTCCCTGTAAACCTGGGGTCAGAGGAACACAGGTGTCTGTCCCTCCCATTCCCCTACACCATGGAGGGGCAGCCAACATGGGAAGTGCCTGGGACTCCACAACCAGCTTGTTGGGAAGAACCCAGGAAAATGTTAAGAAGAAGGAGCAAAAGGCAATCTCACACCTGCAGCCCACACATAACAAGCCTGGGAGACACAGTCATGGAAGAAAATGGAAATCACACATCTGAAATCTCTGAGAGGATAGCAACTGAAGTAAGCAAACAACTTTATGAGACTATAAAATTGGACTGGGGATTTAGCTCAGTGGCTTAAGTGCCTACCTGGCAAGTGTGAGGTCATGAGTTCGATCCCCGGTACCAAAACAAAACAAAACAAAAAAGTTTGGAGACTATAAAACTAATCAAATCAGAAATAATGTCTCAGGTAAAATAAATGAAAGGCATAATGAAAGAATTGCTCAGCGTATCTAAAGAACACATAGATAAAAAGAAAGGGGAGCACAGGAAAATGATGGAAACCTTGAATTAACAATATAGAAAGAAATTACAATGCATGCAACAGATTCAAAAAGATACCCAGGAAATTAAAAAGTCAATTGAAAGCATTGCAAAAATGCTTGAAAAAGACTGAAGATGGACTTTCAAGCCTTGAAGACAGGATTTCAGCTAGCAATTGTGAAAGGAAAGATTTTTTTAAAATATTGAGGAATCAGGAAATAACTCAACAGCTGCAAGACAATACAAAGAGAAATAATAAGAGTGATAGGTATCAGTGAAGAAGCAGAGATCAACACAAGTGAAATAAAAAGGCTATTTACAGAAGTAATAGCAGAAAACTTCCCAAACATGGGAAAAGGATCTGGAATACAGATCAACGAGGCATATAGAACTCCAACTAGCCATAATCAAAATAAATCTACACCCAGACATTTAATAATCAAGATCCCAGAAATTCAGCACAAGAACAGAATATTGAAAACCGTTAGAGAAAAGAAACAGATCACTAAACGAAACCAGTCAGAATCACGGCAGACTTGTCAACATAAACCATTGAGTCAAGAAGAGTTTGGAGCGAAGTGCTTCAAATCCTGAAAGGAAACATCTTCCAACTTAGATTGATGTACCCTGCAAAACTATCTTTCAAAATTGATTGAAAAATAAGATACTTCCATAATAGAGAAAAACTGAAGAAATTCTTGACCACAAAACCAACCCTACAGAGATTGCTGAAGGATATTCTAGAGAGAGATAAAGATGACAGTGGTTCCAGGAACAACAGCAGAAGAGGATCACCAAACAGGGCAGGCAAGTGAACAGAGGGGAAAAGTGGAGGACCAACAGCAGGAGGATAGCATGGCAGAGACAAACCAGTGTATGTTGGTTGTAACCATTAATGCAGAAGGACTCAATTCACCAATAAAAAGAAACACAGAGAGAGTGGATCAAGAAACAAGATCCATCAATATACTGTATACAAGAAACATATTTAACTGGAAAGGAAATTCATAGACTGAAAAGCAAAGGGGAGAAAACAATTGTTCCACGCAACAGGAGACCAGAAAAAAGCAAGGGTAACTTGCCCATCAACCACAGAATGGGTAAGAAAGATGTGATATTGTCATACAGTGGAAAGCTACACAGCTATAAAGTAGGATAATCTTGAGGCTTTGTAGGTTAATGGATGCAACTGGAGGTCATGTTCATGGGCAAGACAGTTTGAACTCATACGGGTGAACACTCGTTTAAAAACAGGAGTTAGTGGGATCCAAAAACACAATAGGTACTATAAAAGCAATAGGGGAGGAAACATCTAGGAAGGAAAGGTGCTAACCAGTGTGAATTTCTTATTGTCTTGTCTGAACTCTTGTAATGTTTTCACAATTTTGTTACTTTGGTTCTGTTCCATCTTGTTTTATTAGATTTTACTGTGCCTGATGATAAGGGCAGCTATTTTGGACACAATGGGATGTATGATGGTAATCATGATTGGTTTCCTATTATCTTGTTTTAAAGTCCTATAATTCTTTCATTCTTTTGTTTAATTGATTTTATTCTGTTTTGTTTTGATTTTATTATGTGTGACAGTATAAACAGCTATTTTGAAGAAAACGAGACATTATAGTAACCATTTTTCATTTCCCGTTACCTGATTTTGAAGTCTTGTAATGCTTTCATTCTTTTGTTTTGATTGGTTTTAGTCTGTTTCCTATTATCTGATTTCATTGTGTATGAGGGTATGGACAGCTATTTTGAAGAGAACAAGAAACGTCATGTTAGCCATTGTTGATTTCCTATTGTGTTGTTTTGAGGTCCCATAATGCTTTCATTCTTTTGTCTTGATTGGTTTTATACTGTTTTGTTTTGTTTGATTGTATTGTGTGTGAAAGTATGTTCAACTATTTTGAAGAAAACAAGAGGCATTATGGTAGCCACTGTTGATGTCCTGTTGTCTTGTTGTGATGTCCTGTGTTGCTTGCATTGTTCTGTTCTGATTTGCTTTGCTCTACTTTGTTCTCTTTAAAATAAAAAACTTTGAAAAACAAATGAAGGAAATAAATCAAGCACATAGTTACGCAAGTTGGTTAAAACTATGGGGATTACATTCCTCTTGCACTTTATCATTATCTAATGGTCACTCAATTCCTCTGGTCACTCAATTCCTCACTAGATTTATTTATAATCAGGTATCCCCCACGCCTCTCTGGAGCAAAGTCTATTGAGGCTGGGGACCTCTACCATCGTGCTTTGCACCCAATTTTCCTCTTGTTTTCCTTCTTTCTTACATCCTGGCCTTCTCTGCACCCTTAAAGGTGACATGCTCTTCTTTTGTTATCTGGAATGTTCTGTGTGCACACAGACTGGGTACATCCATGCATGCACACGTACACGCATGCGCTTCCTGACTCCTGCTCATCCTTCAGGGCAGACGGCATGTCTCAAGGAAGATTTTGTAGCCATTTCAGAAAAGGGCAGGCCTCCTGTTTTGCACTGCACAGATTCTGTGCTGTCCCTTCTGAGTTCTTGTTTGTCATTATTTCTTTCCCATTGTCAATAAAATCCGGGATCATTGTATCACTACTGTATCCCCAGACCTGGCCCAATGCCTGGTACATAGAAGGTGTTCTTGAATGCATTAATAAGAACTCAATGCGCATTTGTTACATGGATGAATAGATGGTTGTTTGGGCTGTTCTAGTCCCTAACAGCAAAAGAAGCTGTTAAAATAGTGTGACTTTGACTTACTACTACTGTCTGAATAAAGGAGTCCATTCAAGTTTGGGACGGAGTTTGATAATGTGCTGTGCTGGTGAGCGGTGGGGAGTCATTCTCATGCATTCCTGGGGGTGAGCTGGTAAATCTCTTGGGGGAACAATTTGGTAAAACCTTTAAAGATTACAGATTAATAAACCTTTTGACCCAATAATTCCACTTGTATATATTTGCACATTTATGAAATAACTTGTGTTCACTGATGTCTATTATTGTAGCTTGTGTAATAGTGAGCTATTAAAATAAAGATAGGGGGCTAATGAAAGCATGAAAGCAAAATTCCAAGCAGTCACTAAACAAAATGAGGAAGGTGTATATATATATATATATATATATATATATATATATACATACATACAGATACTATATATTCAGACACTATATATGTATTCAGACACTATATATATATTCAGACACTATATATATTCAGACATTATATGTATATATATATATTCAGATACAAAAGGTTAAAAATTATATGTGTAAGTGAAAGAAAATTGCCAATGTATGTGTATATGTGTACATTTATATATTTATAGGATGTTTCTGAAAATATCTATGATATACTGGTAACAGTAATTTGTTTGTTTGCTTGTTTGTTTGTTTGTTTTTACTGGGGATTGAACCCAGGGCCTTTGCATTAAGCCATCTTTCTTTTTTTCTCTTGTTTTTTTTTTCAAATCAAGTCTCCCCAGATTGCCTAGATTGGGCTCAAATTTGCTATCCTCCTGCCTCAGGCTCCCAGAGCTAGGATTACAAGCATGTGTTCCATACTCTGCCAGTAGTTTCTGTGAGCAGAAGGCAATGTATGGTTGAAAGACAGGGGCAGGAAGGAGGATTATGCTTTATAGTACATACATTTTTTAACTTTTAATTTTGTGCCATAATCGTGCATTATATATTCTAGAAATTAACAGATAAAGTCTAACAAATGTAAAAAACCATAGAGTTGAGTAAGCAGCCTGCCGCCCTGGTAAGTGACTGTGGTCTGACAAGCCGCGGCCACCCCAGGGCGGGGAAACAAGAAGCAAGAGCATTTCCTGAGATCCGTGCCATGTTGGAACTTAGGGCGCCGAGCCAACCAGTAAGCAGCATGCTGCCTACCTGGGCGGGGGCTTAGAATCAAATATAACACACACACACACACACACACCCGTTAACAATTGGGATCCAGGGATCTGGGTATCTCTTAGTAGGTGACCATATTTGGTACAGCAAGTCTGGGGAGTTTCCTTCTACTATCTTTGAAGGCAGATATTTTTATCACCGTTTTGCTTTGTCCTGATTAAGGGTGTTGCTCTATTCAATATTCTGTGTTGATGTGTTCTATAATGTGTATTTCTTTGATTTTGCTGTACCTAGTAGAAGAACAACTATTGTGAAGACAACAAGATATACAATGTTGCCTGTTACTGTTGTCCTGGTGACCTG